>JAKEYF010000550.1:0-30052 GCA_021527775.1 Lactarius sanguifluus
GGTCACAGCTGAGGAGCAGGACCTTGTTGACCGCGGCTCCGCTGCCGTCGACCCTCTCCCAGAAAACGGCGTCTTCGCAGTACTTCATGTCGTTGGACGCGTCCTTGACGACCGAGCAATGTCCGTTGTGCGAGCCCTCCGCATAGTAACCGTGTGGAAAATCAGGGGTTGGAAGGAGAATATTCGAGAACTTCGGCCGTTGCGCCAGAGTGCGAACCCCTGGAAGAAGTCAGCACCCACAATACAGTGGGGTGACCATCGTGGACCCACCAGCAAAGCGGTGACGACTGCCCATGGTATGAGAAGGCTTCATGATGGTGACAAACTGGAAGCACGATGCGTAAGGGGGTCTGATTAAATACCCAACAATTTAACATTACGGAATTGAATGTTGGAGATAACAACTCAAATCCTTTACATGATCTGTTCGGAAATTCTACACATTCAGAAGACGTTCAGAGGCGTTTAGATAGTGACCCCGAGCAGCCAGAAAGGGCTGCAACTTCTGTAACGTTAACGGACAAGTGACCACATCTCCTCCCGAACGGTCACGGTAATAATGATAGACTGGTAGATTCAGTGGAGATAGATTGTGTCGTCGCTCCAGCCTGACTTTTCATTTTTGTGTCACCGAGTACAGTCAACTCTCTCATAACCCATACCCCCTCGGGATAGGCCTGGGGCTATGGGTTATTGAGGGTATGGGGTTCCGTAGAGACCGGGAAAAGGGTCACGTGTGGAGAAAGATATCACGATTTCACTGACTCTTGGTTTATTTACCAACAAAATAAAAGATTCCTTCAAGCTAATCTCCAGTTTGCGTGCTTTGCCTGAATGACACCAGAATCCTGACCAGTCTGGCCCCCTTCCCGATATCAAAAACTTTTTGTTCTTTGTCTTGCTGACTAACTAAGTAGGCTTCATCGGGTACGCTCACGCACTGCAGTACACTGTTACTCTCCAATTCATAGCAGCAAGTTGAGCTTTGGCAATGTCACCCTGAGGGTGAACAAGAGAGGGTGATAGGAAAGAGATGGTTGGGGTGGTGTAGCATGTAGTTGACTGGCAGAATGTCCGACGAAATCTCCTAATTTAGTTGACATTTTGGCATTAGGCGCCCATACTTATGGGTTATTAACCCCCAAAAAGGTATGGGTTATTGGGTTTATGTGTATGGGTTATGCCTACAAAATTCCCGCATACCAACTCGGGATATCGAAAAGGTATGGGTTATTCGGAGTATGGGTTATTGGGGGGTATGGATTATCAGAGAGTCGACTGTACAATAAATGCCTGTAATTAAGGGGGGGGAAATGACAGATCCTTGACCCATCTATCACCTCGCGTGTAAAAACGCACCCCTTTAAGCTTTAACCCCGGCTTCCTTGGACGGTGCCGCCACTATCTTAGTTAATGACTTACATACCTTCCCGGACACACGTGAGCTCAGCTTACATACTTTGTTACATAAATTTCGCCCGATGTGGGCCGAAGACCGTTCTTGTACATGGAATACAAATGGTTCAAAAAAAAAAAAAGACAGATCCTTTCAAACCACGTATACGTATGGATCACTCCAACAAGAAACCGCCAACTACAGACTTCATGCCATCAGCGTCTAGCTTCTTGGATTCCCATATCTCTTTTGTGCAAAACGAACTAGCGTCCTGCTCGTCGCCACGTCCAGACACAGGTTGTACGGCTGCCCACATAGGAAGATGCACCTCTGACGGAGTATCCCAACTCGGCGTGGTTGTGCTTCGACTACTCTTGCTGGTGAGTGTCGTGTGGCAAGAATAGCACAAATTGGAGAGCAGAGATAACGATGACGAGGCGTCGTCCGTGGGAGAGGCTTCGTCTGTGAAAGAGCGGATTGATGTCCGGGCCTTCCATCCTCGAACGGACTTTTGCGTGGGCCTGGATTGTGTTCCGTGAATAGGTGCTGATAGCCACCATACTAATGACCTACAATTCGCACAAGATACATCGTTCACCAGATTCCCCCTTGGGCGCAAGTTTTCCAGCTGTTTTGGCGATAGTAGATACCGTCGAAGGGTAGTCTCTCTCGAGCCCAATGATAAATTCTGTAAAGCCGTTCGTTAGGCGCAGAGAATAAATCAGGAACTCGTGGACATGTCTACCTTTTGTCAAGTGGCCAATGGTCTGTTTAGGGATAGGAATCCTCTGTTTTCCCACTACCGGCAGTTGGCGCCACCAAACCCAGGCTTGGCATTCCTTCATGCTCACGTCTCTAAGCGGCCGAACCAAGCGGACCTCTCCTTTCCACGACGAGTCTCCAGGGACGCATTCAACAAATGGAGGTATCCACTCCTCCTGTATTGTCTGCGGCACGACAAAACCTCCTCCTTGAGCAACTGACGAGATGAGCGATATAGACATAGAAGTGAGAGTTGTGCCCAAGACGAGATGAGAGGCACCGATCGAGTACGCAGTGTATAACAGCAGCAATCTCTTCAGAGTTAATAGAGTAGACAGAGTTGCCGTGGGAGTGGGCAAGGCGAGGAGATGAGCACGCAGAGCAGCGACCGATCCGGCGTCTGATGGGGTGATCAATAATTTAAACACTGTCTGAGAGACTATCGCACGCACCTCCACCGGCTAGATCAAACGCGTGGGGTACGTCTGTGAGACTGGGATCTGCGACGCCTGAAACCCTTTGCCACCAGCCTCGATCGAACGCATCTTGTATACGCACTGGGATGAACTCGAACCCTTCATATCGAGCGACCGCTTCGCGAATCTGCTTAGTTCGGTCGCTCGTCTAGAGCAAAGTTAGGAGAGTGTAAGGAGAGGGAAGGGGAATGTTGACTTACCTCAGGGTATACATCCGATGTTTCCACGTAGCATATATAGACCTTCTTCCAAACCTTATTCTTTCGAGGGTGCTCCTTTCCGCCCTTGCCCTTGAGCTCCTCGCTTCCCGGTTTTGCGCAGTATACTTTATGTACGAGGTCCAGAAGAACGGTAGATCCAAGACCGCCAGAGTATCCTATAAGGAGGCTTCCAGATGGCTTGAGCGCACCCCGCCGTGGTCCACTGGGCGCATGGTTGATGTGAGGTTCGAGGGCTTGGCGAAACTTTGTCGATACGAGTGGCGTAAAACAGTCCCTGTAGAACACTTTCCGTTCTATGATGAAGATCGTCAGCAAGCGCGCGAGATCACATACTTGCAGTACGCCGAATGGCGGATAACTAGGTTCCCGGTATTTGTTTTACACTTGACGCAAATATTTGAAGTATCGGATTTGCGCTTTCCTGTGTGACCCTTTAACGGATTCTCGAGGAAGCGAACGAAGCAGCACACTAGGCATGAGGACTTCTCCTGCCTCAGAAACGGGATTCCCGCAAGATTCGGACATGATAGAAGAATTGATCAAGTTTCTTCTGGGATGTAAAGCGTTCGCTTTTCTTTCGAGTTCATAAATAAGAGACCCGGGCGGAAGGAACCTGGGCAGACCAGTCCGCTTGCCAAGTCCCAAGTCCCATCAGCAGTAGTATGCTTACCACACCTCTGCAAATATCTACAAATTATGAAAGATCTTGGTAGATCAGCACTTTCCTGGCACTTCCTCGTCCCAAAAAAATACACTATGTTCTATGGCATGTATGGATGTAGAGTCATAATAGAATGAGGATCAGAGTGAAATTACATATCGATAGACTGTTTTTCGGAAAAGCTACGTCATGGATAACCGATAACCAGTTATCTGAGATCTGATCGAAAAACATAAGGCTTACAATTTCTTTTTTTCTTTTTTTTTTGTCACTTTTCTCGCCTGATCTTTTTTTTTTTCACCAAAAAATACAGTAAGTCTCGGCAAATACGGGATATCCCGGAACTCAACTCGCTACTGTAGCAGCATTTCCAAAAAAAAGTTGTCGAAGCTACCAAGGAAGCTACAGAAAATGTTAAGAGCCCGTTGTGTTTTTTCTGCACAGTTGTGGTAACCGGTAACCCTACAACTATCCTAAGCTCGTTGCATCAACGAGGCAAAGTGTCCCTGTCTCTATGACCCCCCTGCATCGTCGCCGCAGCGTCGACTCCTCTGATTCTTCCGTCCACGATCAACCGCAATCCAACATGCAAGATATAGAAAAGCGCGACAGAGACACTAGTAGTACTGGTTCGGGGGAGGCGCAAGTGGCATTCCCCATTCCTGCGGACCACGGGCCTCCAAGTTACACGTACCCAGGTCCAGCCGCGCAGGTGCCACCTTCCGGACAACGAGTGCAGTTGGGCATCTTCCCAGGCATCGACATAACGCGCGAGGCGCCGTTCACGGACGCGGATGGCAAGTCACCCGTGTTTCTAGGCTCTGCGATCTTGGAGGATGGCTCGGTGCACCCGTGCAAGATCGCGCCCTGCTTGCCCGGCGCGCCCTGCCGCGTACCGTTTGGTGGGAGCGAGCTCGAGCATCACGGGCGATACAACCTCCTCCCCTTCGTGCCGGAGCTGATGGAATTCGTCGTCACCTCCCGTGGGCACGTGCCCCCTGGCAGACGGCCGGTCAAAGGCGGCTCCGAATCTGGCCATGAGCTGTATCATGCCGTTGCTGTAATCGACGGCATCAAGGTTCCCGGAAAGGCGGGCTTCCACTTGGTACCTCCCGCTTTTTTCATTGCGCACAGAAACAAATATTGAGTGCCTGCCTCGTCAGGGTGGGTGCAATGTCCCATTTGGAGGTAGGGAACATATTGTGACCGAGAAATATGAGATCTTGTAAGGACACGTCCGTCTACCATTTCTGCTTATTCCTGACGCCATGTGTTAGGTGTTGGAGACATTAAATCGTGACTATCGCGCAGCGAACAGCTGATCGAACTAGTCCGACTGTATGACTCTCGATAAATTTGTATCTGTACGTATACATGACCGTGACCGGGCAGTGACTTTTGGAAGTTCTTTCCCGAATGATAGATGAAACAAAACAGAAAGGAAAGGCGTGGCCCCACTTCCGAAAATAAATATCATAGTCGGTCATTGGGTGGGTGCTGCCATGTCGTATCGCCTCGAGGGGTAGCGGAGGCGGAACATGCGAGGTGTTCCAGTTCGTTGTCACTGAAATGGGGCAGTCGCCAGATTCAGTGTTTGACGCAGCGCTGGATGTAAATGACTCACAGCGTGCACACAAGACAAGACCATTTGAGAAGATGCACCTCCGACTGGGTATCCCAACTCGGCGTGGTTGTGCATCGACTACTCTTGCTGGTGAGTGTCGTGTGGCATGAGTAGCACAAATTGGAGAGCAGAGATAACGATGACGAGGCGTCGTCCACGGGAGAGGCTTCGTCTGTGAAAGAGCGGATTGATGTCCGGGCCTTCCATCCTCGAACGGACATTTGCGTGGGCCTAGATGTGTTCCGTGAATATGTGTTGATGGCCGCCATACTAACGACTACAATTCGCACAAGGTACATTGTTCGCCAGATTCCCCCTCTGGCGCAAGTTTTCCAGCTGTTCTGGCGATGGTAGATACCGTCGAAGGGTAGTCTCTCTCTCGTCCAGTGATAGATTCTGTAAGGCCGTTCGTTAGGCGCAGAGAACAAATCAGGAACTCGTGGGCGTGTCTACCTTTTGTTAAGTGGCTAAGTGGCCAATGGTCTCTTTAGGGATAGGAATCATTTGCTTCCCCACCACTGGCAGTTGGCGCCACCAAACCTAGGCTTGGCATTCCTTCATGCTCATGTCTCTAAGCGGCCGGACCAAGCGGACCTCTCCCTTCCATGACGAGTCTCCAAGGACGCGTTCGACAAATGGAGGAATCCACTCCTCCTGTATTGTCTGCGGCACGACAAAACCTCCTCCTTGAGCGATCGACGAGACGAGCGATATAGACATAGAAGTGAGAGGTGTGCCCAAGACGAGGTGAGAGGCGCCGATCGAGTACGCAGTGTATAATAGCAGTAGTCTCGTCAAAGTGAATAGAGTGGCCAGAGTTGTCGTGGGAAGGCGAGGAGATGAGCACGCAGAGCGGCGACCGATTTGGCGTCTGATGGTGTCATCAATAATTTGGACAACACTATATGAGACTATCGCACGAACCTCCATAGATCAAAGGCATGGGGTACGTCTGTGAGACTGTGAGCTGCGCTGCCTGAGACCCTTTGCCACCAGCTCGATCGAACGCGTCTTGCATACGCACTGGGATGAATTCGAACCCCTCATATCGAGCGACCACTTCGCGAATTTGTTCGGTCCGATCTCTCGTCTAGAGCAAAGTTAAGAGGATGCAAAGAGAGGGAAGGGGAATATCGACTTACCTCAGAGTATGCATCCGATCTTTCTACGTAACATACATAGATCTTCTTCCAAACCCTATTCCTTCGAGGGTGTTCCTTTCCGCCTTTGAGCTCCTCGCTTTCCGATTTTGCGCAGTATATTTTGTGTACGAGATCAAGAAGAACGGTAGATCCAAGACCGCCAGAGAACCCTACAAGAAGGCTTCCGGATGGCTTGAGTGCACCTCGCCGTGGTCCACTGGGCGCGTGGTTGATGTGAGGTTCGAGGGCTTGGGGAAGCTTTGTCGATACGAGTGTCGTAAAACAGTCCCTGTAGACCAATTTTCGTTCTATGATGAAGATCGCTGGCAAGCGTGCGAGATCACATACTTGCAGTACACCGAATGGCGGATAACTAAGTTCCCGGTATTTGTTTTACATTTGAAGCAAATCCTTGGCGTATCAGATTTGGGCTTCCCTGTGTGACCCTTTAACGGATTCTCGAGGAAGTGAACGGAGCAGCACCGTGTCACACTAGGCATGAGGACTTCTCCTGTCTCAGAAACGGGATTCCCGCAAGATTCGGACATGATAGAAATAGAAGGATTACTTCTGGGATGTGAGGTATGCGTTTTTCTTTCAAGTTCATTAATAAAGGACTCGGACGGTTACAAATTTGAAATCGTACCTTTTCTCCCTTGACGATCGAAGGTCGCGTATCGGAGGTGGGAAGGTGGCACACCCGTTTTTCGCGTCTATTAGACCGGGGTCTGTATATGAAGACCTGTATATCGATTATCATATACAAGCTGGAGCCTGCAGCTATATTTGTGCGCGAAAGGAGGGGCGCAAAGAAGAGAGGTCGTAGTAGTTTCCGAAATAATGTCATACGACAATATACTCATGCACAAGCTCATGCAAGTTGCCACTCCACTGCTTTGCCTCATGACCACCACCGCCACTAGCCATAGTGTCATCACAATTTTCTACCACTCCCGAGTTTCCCATTAACCTCGGCCATGCACTTTGAGTCAGAAAAGCCCCCCAGCCAGTCCCGAATCCTCTGGTTCTTCGGATTTGTGAGACCGTTATGTGATGAGGATTGTCGGTCGAACTCGTGAAGCGTCTCGCCATCCAACCTTATACCGCTGTCCTGAAGAGTCTGCTGCTTAGAACTCTTGGGCGCGGGTGAGTCCTGCCCTCCGGCGGCCTTGCGCTGACGAGGAGTGCGTCGTAGATGCGCGCGACGAGGAGTAGTCTTCTCGCTGCTATCGTCCTCGATGTCGGGATCGCCACCCTCAGGTGTCTTCTCAAGAAATTCTGGTGTCAGGACTGCCTGCCTCCATGAATTCCAGATGACTTGAACCTTCGCGAGGTCATCTTTCAAGTTTATCGTTTCATATATGCCAGTGGCAGCCACAAGTTTGGCGCCGCTGTTGCATATAATGAACCGGGGATGGACATGCGATTCGATAGTGGGGAAGTCATGATAAGGATAGAGGTAATAGTTAAAAAAATCCTTTGGAGGGGGTCGCATAGGTGAATCGGACGGAGGGGGCTTTTGTCGGTGTATCGGTATCTCCCACATCTCCTCGCGTGGAATGAGAGTGTATTTATACACCTCCGCCTGTCATTAGGAAGGTAACTATACTATACAAAAAAATTAAAGATATTACGCACGTCAATGTTAGGGAGCCCGCGGGTGTATCTGGCATTGTAGTACGCGTCGATGATTCGGGTTTCGGGGAGAAGTAGCCAGTCATCCGCATCAAATGCCCTATGCAATGTGGAACTCACTAGGTGGACATCAGCACATAGTACAAAGGTAAAACGTAGAGGAAGAACATACGACGGATGATGTTGTAACGAGTATCGACATTCAAAGTAAATCGTTCCATGTTCCAGGCGAACTCGAGCCTATCAAGCTAAATGTCAAGGATTATTGTTGGATATCAGACTGAGAAATAAGAATGAGAATCAACTTTCCAGGGGTTCTTTCGTTGACCTTGGCAAACAATGAGCATAATCTAGATATTTAGATCCATATGTGATCAGACAGCGTTTCGGAGTGACTTTGTCGACGCGCTTCTTAGCCGGCTTTGTCATGCTTGTTTTGATGATGCGTTGGGAGAGTGTCGTTTCAGCATTGGAGGGAGCATTGGAGGGAGAGGGATAGTATAAGCTGCTCTCACCATCAGGATCCATGATTTGAGACGAAGGATCAACGTTCAACGTCGATCAACCCACAGCCTTATGTTCTACTATCACGCGTATATCACGTGTTGTGGGCAAAATGGGTGCCAGTGATAGTTGCAAAACCTTGTGCAAAACACAGTTTTTTAAGTGATCGGAAATCCTTCAGTTTTGGTCCTTCTGTGATACAATAGATAGGTATTAATGTTTGAGTAATCTCACAAGAAAAGGGGAGGATGGTATGTCTTTGCTTTGCAGTTTCACAAACACTGCAGTACAGTGCGAATTCCAAGAAAAGTCATCTCGGGCTGATTGTGAACATGTATTAAACGTGTCTCACGGTACAGTACTAACAGTACTAACATCGTTATGACAGGTTTTTTTTTTTGAACCATTTATGTACCAGGGGTCGACTTCGTCGCCTCAAACCTTGCTTGATTGGAAAATGGAAATTGATGATGTGTTTCCATCTACAGATATGGTATAACAGGCCTACTCATGGAGTGTACGATTTGCAGGTTAGGGGGTAGTCGAAAGAATGTTTGTTCATATTTACAATCTGCAGGTCGCTTACTTAATTCCCACTTGCCAGAGGACCTTGCCAAGCAAGGTGACTTAGTACAAGAACGGTCTTACACCCACATCGGGTGGAAAGTTAAGGAAAGTATAGTAAGCTGAGCTCACGTGCGATCGGAATGGTACATAATCTAAGCCGAGAAGCCGAGAATAAGTTGGCACCTTTCAAGGAAGCGGTGTGGCAAGCCTCGTTATGACAGGTTGTCCCACCCAACATGACTGGCATAACTCTTATGGCCGCACGTCTTTCCAGCCAAGTTCGTTCAACTTGTCACAACGCTTTCAGCATGTGTTCAAGATACGGAATATTTCGCTGCGGAAAAAGCTGAGCCCAGTCTTTCAGTCTTTCACGGAAGACAATGACAACCGACGCTTTGAGTCTTGTCACAATCTGCAATCTGGAAATCTGGATCTATTGTGAATCCTTCGTCAAAGAGTCGCATAACGAAGAGACCGATTCCTGTGTGGGCCGACAAGACCTGGCACGTATCTGTATCCTCGATCAGAAGGTGTCTGCTCTCGTTGAGCCTAACCTTGCCAATAGGGTCAACCCGCCCGCCCTTGGCCGAACGAGCCTGGTCATTATGAACCCCTCGGGTATTTTTGGACTCGTTGGTATTACACTCCATGGATTCGCGGCGGCAAAATTCAGCGACATAATAGAGATTCATGTGCCACTTGTTACAGTAACACAGGTTTCTCAGATTGAGTGCTTTTGCTACAGCTTCGCCGAATCGTTTCTGCGGTATCTCAACTCCAGCTTCTCACACGAATCTTTGAGCGCCCTTGCGAGGTAGTCGAAATCAGAGATCTGCAATGTTATAAGCTTCATATAGGGCACGTGTTAAGAATTTACCTCGTTCCATATTTGTGCACTTGCCCTCACCCACCACCGCCCGTTGTGTTGAAATACCGCAGCAGATACATTCCAACACTCTATCAGGTTATGTAGGAGGAACCCGAGTGTGTTGCCATTGTCTGGGATACTAGGTGCAAGCGGGAGTCCAACATTGACCATGTTCAGTGTGAATTCACCGGTAGAGTCCAGCAGCGGCGTTCCGAGCAATTTGGAGAGTAGCTTTCCGCCAGAAAGCGCGAGCGTGTGGCAATAGTCGTTGATTTTTTGCTCACCGCCAAGCCACTCACGGAAGTCCAGGGCTACCGATACGTCGGGTTAACATCGTGCTACGTGAAGGTAGCGGTGAATCTCAAGGATCGTACCTGGTTGGATACTCAAAAAATGTGTGAAGTCGGTGGTACCGGTCCCTAAAGTAACCACCAATCAGTAAACTGCCGGAGTGCGCACGCTAATGAGGCACTTGCATCCAAACATCTCCGCGAAATGGGATTCCCCGTGAGTTTCCGGCGACTCATTCGGGGATATATAATTGTATGGAGTTGGGAAGGTGGACCGGATGAGGTGCTGATTACTGGATGATTCTATAGGATGAACTCTTCAACTAATTGGTCCATATGAAGCGTACCGTTTGGGTACATAAAGAATGGCGCAAGCACGTTTGGCGTACATCCACTTATGACAGTTCTGCGAGTGTTTAATTCAACACCTCCTTTGCGCACCGAGTAGTGGGTGACCCGTACAGATATCCAGAAGTCTGGGTCCGCTTCTTTCAGGTTGATGTTGGGTTCCTGCCCAACGCTATGTGCGGCGTCTACAACGGTCAAAATGCCCCTCTCGCGGCAGATGGCAACCATTTCTTTCCACGGGAGATGAACGCCTGGATTGGAGACGATGCTGTCAATAACAGCAACAATCTTCAACTTCGTTCCGTCGCCTATTTCGCGCTGCTTCGCCTGTACCTTGGAACTCAAAGTGTCGACGTGCACGCGAAATTTCTGCAAGACGGATGCACGAGTGGTCGGGAAGTTCAGTTGAAACACAGAAACAGAGGGATGCGGTGGTAAATCGCTGATATATTGGGCAGTCCGTTCCAAGGAAAGGAAGGTTGTCGTCGCTGCAACACAAGTGAGAAGCGTAGAAGAATGATTCGGTTGCTGCCTCCTACCCGTGACAATAATATCGCCCTTGTTCCACGCGAGGTTCCTGAGAACGGTGTTGGTTCCATGGGATGCATTGGGGACAAACACGATCTCTTCGGGCCCTGCGCCGACGAACTCGGCCATGCGGTGTCTGGCGGGTCTGAGGTATTCGGGAAGATGTAGTCTGATAAATCTGTCTATATTTTTCTCCATAAATGTGAAAGTAGCTTGGCTAGCAGCAGAGACCGGGATGGGAACAGAACCATAGGAACCTAAACACGCGAATGAGACGAAATTGCGGAAACTGGAGGAGACCAACCATGATTAAGATTCACATAATTAGACTCAAAGCCGAAATACTGCCGCAGCTGATGGCCAAACGCGGGTGGGGGGTCCAGAGGCGCTGTCATATGCAAGAGTCAAACCGATGAGGGCGCGACCGGGCTGCGCGTGGGCTAATGGCAGAAACGTCATAAGTGTGAATTGGATCATTTACATAAGCACTCCCGGACAGTCATGGTCTCCCATCCACACCTTCACCTCAAACCCCTTTCATTCCTATGGCACAGCTGTTGAACCCAAGAAATGCTGTTCCATTCTCCGTCATATCATTCTTTTTCGTTTACTTCTTTTCCTCCGGCCTACAGCTTGAACTATCCAGTGATGTTCCGGGGGTCCTCGTAAAGGGTTCCGGTTAGTCCCACGACACAAGCCGGTGCCATCTTTTCTAATTTCCTCCTTAGGTTTCCCAGACTTCGGAAATTATAGAAATATTGGCACTGTATCGGCCGAGCAACTTTCATTAGGTTATCTTCTCTTTTCCTCGTCCACGGTAGGTAGCCTAACAACCCTAACCCCACAGATGACCCAGACAGAAGAGCTATATTCGTTGGAGATATCCATGGCATGAAGTCGTCCCTGGAGTATGCTCTCTGTCGTGTTGGCCTTCAACTCTGACTTATAACTGGAGGCTAGTGATCTATTGAAACAAATCTCTTACAACGGAGATAAAGACACCCTCATTCATCTCGGTGATATTATTGCAAAGGGTCCGCACGAGGGGTCTCTCTCGGTACTGTCTTTCATGAGTACGCACAACATCACTGGCGTACGGGGAAATCATGACCAGATGGTCATCGAATGGCGCGCGTGGTTAAACTGGGTCGAGGATTTGGAGGGTGGCGCCGGTTCGCGGTGGCTCCTAGACCTCGAAGAGAAGTGGAAGCAGGGGAACGTCAGTGGGGAACTGGATGACGAGCCAGATACGGAAGACTGGGTGAAAGAACAAATGCGAGATAGAAGAAAGGATCACAAGTGGTGGTCACGAGTCCCAAAGGGATGGAAGTTGTTTTCTGATCATTATCAGGTTGCTCGGTATGTTCCCGCTCCACCCTCTCGTCTTTCGGAATAGTCTGATAGAGCACAAGGGATATGTCAAAGTCAGACTACAATTATCTCCGCTCCCTGCCGTTGGTGCTCCATCTCCCATCTGAGCACGCATTCTTAGCACATGGAGGACTCCTTCCGTATGACCCGATGCACTCTATAAGCTCAAAGCGGCAGCCACTTGCACACTTGCCGAAGCTCCCTTCGGCGTTGGGTGGTGGCTCCATTGCGACTTCGCGAAATGCTCAGGAACTCGGGATCCTCAATGACATAAAGCAGAATGATGACCCATGGGTGGTACTGAATATCCGAAATCTACGGAATGACAATACCGTGTCGAGGTGGGTCGTCGTCACCCCCTCTTTTACATATTTACCGAACCTACATTGGGGTGCAATAGGAAAACAAACAAGGGTAGACCTTGGGCTGACGTATGGAATGGAACGATGTCGCGGTGTGCAGGATTTGAGCCATCCGCACAGGTCAAGGATGCCCTTCCTTGCTACCCATCGACGGTGGTCTATGGCCACACGGCCTCTCGTGGCTTGGACATACACAGGTGGACCGTGGGTCTAGATACCGGATGCGTACGTGATGGCTCCATCCCTTTCTTCGTTTCTAATGAGCCGTGTCCAGGTCTACGGTCGCAGGCTTACGGCGCTCATACTGGATTCCAACACCGCACAGCCACGTCGGGGGAGTGTTTCTCTTGGTGCCATCGAGGCGCGTGCCTACGATTCTCATGACGATAGTGAAGATTATGGTGATGACGATGATGATGACGAAGAGGGAAGCGACGGTGTCAAGTCAAACAAGGAGATCGTCCCATTCGGCGACAAGGGGCAAGCGCGACTTGCTAGTGTCGGGTGTCACAAGCCTAAATAACAGAAACATCATAGCGCTACCCCTACTTAGCGCCTCTGCACTCTGCTATCATAGTTATATAGACTGCCCATCAAGATTGTATTAATAAGTTACATCAATCACATAACTTAATATTGTATGTTTGGGGATCGGTTATGATTTTGTTATATACTTATTCTGTTGTGTATGATTATACTCTGCACCCGCCAGTGAGAGTACGGTACACCAAAAATACTAGTTAACGTTAACCCGCTGCTAATCTCGCCGATTATGAACGTTGGCTAGACAAATGCCTCTTTTGCTCATGTACCGATCGAGACGGCTACCGCCGCACATCGCCATGCACAGAGGTGGGACCAGTGGGCTGTGTCTGTACAGTCGAGCGAGCAGATGCGGGGGTTCTCCAACTGGCCGGTTCATGTCCCAGTTCTCGACAAACAGCTTCCAAGCTCTCCGGCCATCCCACTGAAAGAGGGTTCATATCGCGAAGGTCGTACCGTAAACTCTTGAGGGAGTTTACCCGTTTGGATGATAACCGGTTAGTTTACATCCTAGAACGCAGAAGGTAAGTCAAGTTCCAGGACATGTTTCAGAGGAGATGCGTACAATCTGGTGAGAGCTTGAGAGCTACGAGCAGGTTGGGATCGATAAGAGCTCTTGGTGGAGTTAGCACTTACTGTACCTGAGGGACGCGAAAACAGTGGGCACTGGCACTGACAGCACTGGCGACCCGGCGTCCATCGGCCCGAAAACTGAAACCCATGCTCGGACGTTGAGCACTTTCAACAACTTTTCTAGATTCACAGTGGAGGTGCCCACCCGAAAGATCTGTCGTCCGCTCGCAACAGCGTCAGTGTTGGTACAGCATCCGCCCGGGGTAGTTGAACTCTCAAACATCATTGAAATGCAATGTGAGTTTCACGCTTTTGTGGGTGTATATCGGCTACATCACCTCTGATAGCGCCGTCATCGACACCCTCCACACCTCAAAGTCTCCATGCAGAAACGCCGTTATCCCAAGAAGAACAATCTCGGCGCTATGCAAGCCATGATTGGTCCGGACACCCTGCGCCTCCAGAGCCGTGAGACAACTGCTTTGCATGATCCCTCCCCGCATCTTGGTGCTGAATGTGTCATCTTCTAGTAATGTCCCCGGCTATGGCGGCGACTTCCAGGGATGCGTGACTGATCCCTCCACGTTCACTTCGAGTCAACAGCCTGGCCACCCTCAACCGTCGCTTCCACCCCCGCACGGGTTGCCTGTTCTGCCAACACACCTCGGTGGATGAGAGTGCGGCTCCACGGGTTCTCGGACCCATCCCACCTCAGCTGGGGACGGGACACGTCAACGACCACACTCGACCCCCGGACGTGTTCCCTCACGCTAATGTTCCAGACTCCTCTCAACCGCAGCCTTACTTATTTGGCCGCTTCGTCACCCCGGGTCCAGATGTCTCAGAACCTCCGTACCCACCAGTTCCATCAAACGGATCTGTTTCTTCTCACACTTCTGAGAGGTCCCACCCACATGTATACGTTAGTGTGGATCACCAAAAATATAAACGGACAAAAGTGTACGTCGGTCAGACAGGTTGATTATAATCTCTCACTGAACAAGAATGCCAGTCGTAACCCAGCGACGATTGAGGTGCTCCCTGACGAGACTCTACTGAAAATATTTCGCCATAACCTGTATACCTCTCCGCAATTTTGGCCCACTCTCACACATGTATGCCGAAAATGGCGACAGATCGTACTGAGTTCACCTCTGGGCCTACGTCTTCGAATCTACTGCACGTACGGGACGCCTGTGTCGAAGACTCTAGATTGTTGGCCACCATTTCCTCTCGTCGTGAAATACGGAGAGTTTCCCCCGACTCCTGAGGATGAGAAAAATATCATTGTCGCGCTGAAGCAGTCTGATCGTGTTGCTTCCATCTGCCTCACCATCACAAACTCGCTCATGGAGAATCTTCCCGTGGTCTCTGGGCCATTTTCGGAACTGGAAGAGCTTGTTCTTCTGACCAAACATATAGATGATGAGTTGGTCCCCCCCAGCACTTTTCGGTGGGGCCCTCGCCTCCGTTATTTGCGCTTAACCAGGATCGCCATTCCCGCACTCCCGCAACTGCTTTCACCTTCCACGGGTCTCGTAGATCTTCAGCTCCATGAAATTCCTAATATTGGGTATTTTTCACCATATGCATTCGCAGATGTCTTATCTGAGATGACCCAACTTCAAAAATTGGTACTCCGTTTCCTTTCCCTCCCTCCAAGCCGAAACGACCTCGGCTTTCCTCCACAGTCACGGGAACGCGTTGTTCTCCCGGCTCTCACCTGCCTCAAATACGAAGGAAGCAGCAAGTACTTGGACAGTCTCGTAGCCAGAATTGATGCTCCTTGTCTCGGAGATATCGACATCACATTCTTTAGCCAACCCACCTTGGACGCTTCGCAACTCGGCCTATTCATCGGCCGCACAGAAGTGCAGACTTCACCTCTTCGAGCAGACATTATACCCTCCTGGGGTGATATTTCCATCACACCTACCCGGCCAGATGCCCTTACAAGACTTGGATTGCAAATATCGTGGGGAGGATCGGACCTGCAGTTGTCATCCATTTCTCAGATTTGTGCCCATTTTTCCCCTTTCCTATTCAACGTGGAAGAACTAAGAATCGATACGATTGAAGCATCGACCGTGCCGGATGACATGGACGATGAACAATGGCTGCGACTTATCCGCGCATTTGGCGGCGTAAAAGACTTTTATGTGACTGGCGAACTTGCGACTGACATTTTACGTGCTTTATGTCCATCCGGTGGAGCGCATGAAACCGTCCTCCCTGCCCTGCGACGGCTTCATTTACAGGAGCCCCTATCCAGGCATGGGTCATTTTGGGACCCCGTAGATTCATTTCTCGCCCAATGTCAACTCTCCGGTCGTCCCGTACAGTTATATTATCACGAGTGATAACCCGAGAACTCGAAAGTAAACACCCTGAAGTTACACTCGCCAATGCACTTGTCTTGGATCCGGATTTGGAATCTTTCCTTCCTCACAGTCACAGTGCCTAGCAGTCATCCTCCTATAGTCACGCTGCCGCACGTTCAATAGCTGGAAATTCCGACACCTGAGGAGACCGCGGCTTAGCGTAACAACACCCTCGTCCGTCTTTGTCGAATCCTTTGCACCTTCGCCACGGCCTCGACACAATCTATGCTTAGCATTCTTCTTTAGTGTAAGTAGCTCGTCCTCTTCGCGTATTGTATATGTACGAGTACGAGATAACGAAGTGATTACCAATCGTGCACACGATGCATCTGCAGCTGGGGGCCAGATGCGGGTGTCTCTGGAGACGCTATTCAGTATATCGAGGCTTCATAGGCCCCATCGGAACACCAAGATGTGCCCCTATTGTAGTATCTTCCAGGGGTCGCGGCGGCAAGCCGCTCCCTCTTTTGCCACCAGACAGGTTCTTAGAGCTTGTGGGTGACGTGTAATGACGGAGCATTAATGCCTTGGAATACATAGTTCTACAGTATTTGTTTATTGTCCGAGCAGTTCACGGTGTGATGACAATCACAACGTTAACAATCCCCTGACTCACCGGTTCTCAGGACCTAGCAGTCATGGCCACGACTCCCCGGATCATTGTTAACGCCTCATTCCCTCGGAAGGTGGTACAAGGCGCTGACCTCGACCTTCGACCTTCTAATTGGAATTGGGTACATTGCCTTACCCTCCCGCTTGAGATGCTCCAAACACAGCAATTCTCACACCGGCCATACAAATGGATTCGGTATGCCATTGGAGTCGTCGTTGGAGCAAGAGGGGACCTTTCTACGACTCCTGATCCATCTGGTGTTGTTGTGGATTACGATGCCGACCTACCAGCTGATTATGTTGATCTGTACTATCACATCAACGACAATGAGAAGCAAAAAATGTTCCCCATTGACCCTGATATCCTCCGCACGCAAGTTACTACCAGTGTGTCCACCAATCGGAGGGGCCCATTCCATGATGACGTTGTACGACGGGATGAACAGACGTGTGTCTGGACTGAGATGGAAGCGACGTTCTGTGACGCCGTGCACCTTCTGGCTCACAGTAAGACTAATGATGTATGCTACTTCTTAAAAATTCTCCCTCTGTCCCACTCACCATCGCAATTGCGGTAGTATATCTCAACTTTTACTCATCGCCGTGGACGAGACAATGAAGACAACTTCATAGAAGACATTGACAGTGTCCGAAATGGGATCTTTTTGATCCGTAACGCTCATCTGATATTGGGTACTCAACTCGCTTTCTTAGTCGTGCGTCATATGTGTCGCTTGTATGACCCAATCGGAGCCTGATGCTTTGTGAGGAGACTCCTAATTTTGCCATGAATACAGACGACGTTGGCGGACCACCAGAAGAGAAGAGATATACGGCACATATTATCCGGACTGGTACAGGCCGTTTTCCTCCTGATTGTGTTCCGGGTACTTCATTCCAGATCGCTGACAGCCCTCAGTCCCCCCCGGACATTCTTTTCGACGCCATTTATGCTGGCTTTGTAGTCCTCCATTTCGGCACAGAGACAATGAAGGACTCCACCGGGAAGTGGAAGGACACTTTCTACCCCAAAGGGGCCAAGACGCAGAGAGAGGCGGATCACAGAACAATCATCGATGAACGCGCCGCCACCACGGCAAAGTCACAAGAACAAGCGCTGGATCGTAATGAACGTCATGAACCTCGTACAAGACGCCAGGCCCATGACCTCATCGACACGCTCATGGCTGTTCCATATATCCTGGTGTCCCCGGATGAGCATCAGGAAATGATGAGACAAGCCAGAAAGGAGGCGGAGTCTGCGGAGCAGAGGCGTGTGCAGGGGAAGGTTGAGGAGTGGCTTAAGCATGTCGATACCGCGTAATATTCCGATTGGTGCACCAAATCAAAGGACAACGAATAAGAGATGTTGCCGAAGGCCACAGACTGAGAGGGAGAGTGAGAGAACAAGAACAAGAAAATGGGTGCCAACCGAGGCGGCGAGGCGACTACTGTAACGAGCTTGGCCCTCGTTTGGGCCTGACCCGAACCAAGATCATACGAATAGAAAGGGGAAAGGTCAGCGACACGGCGCTGATTTATTCAACAAGAGGGATAGTCTTAAATACGAGAGGCGGCCCGAGAAAACCAGTACCTACGACAGAGGAAGGTAGTGGAAGAATGATAAGGTGAGGACGTGATAAGGATGTGGCATAGGAGCGACGATAGTGAAGATTATGATGATGACGACGATGACGACGAAGAGGGAAGTGACGGCGACGAGTCGAACGGGAGATCATCCCATTCGGCGACCAGGGGCAAGCGCGACTTGCTAGTCGAGTCGCGAAGGTCGTACCGTGAGCTCCTAAGGGAGTTTGCCCGTTTAGACGATAAACAGTTGGTTGACGTCCTAGAATACAGAAGGTAAGTCGAGTTCCGGGACATGTTTCAGAGGAGAAACGTACAATCCGGTGAGAGCTTGAGAGCTACGAGCATAGCTCAGGATCGATGAGGGCACTGTCACGTCGCTGCTTGAACTTGAAACCGTTTGCACACCGTTGCCGTCCAAAGGCCTGGCCCGGCCACATCCGAAACCGAGCTCCTGGAGCTCCAATCCCACACGTTACAGAATGGATACAAAAAAAAAACAGACAAGAGTGTACGTCAGTCAGACACCCGGTTATAATCTCTCACTGAACAAGAATGCAGTCGTAATCTGACGATGATTGAGGTGCTCCCCGACGAGGCTCTACTGAACATATTTCGTCACAGCCAGCTTGATCACCTGTATACCTTTCCACAATTTTGGCCCACCCTCACGCACGTATGCCGAAGATGGCGACAGATCGTACTGAGTTCACCTCTGGGCCTACGTCTTCGACTCTACTGCACGTACGGGACGCCTGTCTTGAAGACTCTAGATTGTTGGCCACCATTTCCTCTCGTCGTGAACTACGGATGGGTTCCCATGCTCACTCCGGCTCGCCTAACTGCGACTCCCGAGGATGAGAAGAATATCATTGCCGCACTAAAGTACTCTGATCGTGTTGCTTCCATCAGCCTCACCATCACAAACTCGCTTCTGGAGACTCTTTCCCAGGTCGTAGTCTCTGGGCCATTTTCGGCACTGGAAGAGCTTGTTCTTCTGTCCAGAGATAATGGAGATAATGTGCAGTTCACCCTCCCCAGCTCTTTTCGGTGGGGCCCCCGCCTCCGTTTTTTGCACTCGACTAGGATTGCCATTCCCACACTCCCGCAGCTGCTTTCTCCTTCCACGGGTCTCGTAGATCTTCTGCTCTATGACATCCCTGATATTGGGTATTTTTCACCATATGCGTTCGCAGATGCCTTATCCGAGATGACCCAACTACAAACACTTGTACTCCATTTCCTTTCCCTCCCCCCAAGCCGAAACGACCTCGACTTTCCTCCACAGTCATGGGAACGCGTTGTTCTTCCAGCTCTCACCTGCCTCAAATACCGAGGAAGCAGCAAGTACTTGGACAGTCTCGTAGCCAGAATTGATGCTCCTTGTCTCGGAGATATCAATATCATGTTCTTCAGCCAACCCGCCTTGGACACTGTGCAACTCGGCCTATTCATCGGTCGCATTGAAATGCAGGCTTCACCTCTTGAAGCAGATATTCTATCTTCCTGGGGTGACATTTCCATCACACTTACCCAGCCAGATTCCCTTACACGACTTGAATTGCAAATATCGTGCGGCGGAGAATTGGACCTGCAGTTGTCATCCATTTCTCAGATTTGTGACCATTTTCTCCCTTTCCTATCCAATGTAGAAGACCTAACCATCGCTACGATTGGACTATCGAGTGTGCCGGATGACATGGACGATGAACAATGGCTACGAATTATTCGCGCATTCGGCGGCGTAAAGGACTTTCGTGTGTCCGGCGAACTTGCGACTCATATTTTACGCGCTTTACGTCCAGCCGGTGAGGGGCATGAAACCGGCGTGCTCCCTGCCCTGCGAAATCTTCATTTACAGGAGCCTATATCCACGCATGGGCCATTCTGGGACACCGTACGGTCATTTGTCACCCAGTGTCAACTCTCCAGTCGTCCCGTACAATTATATTTTTCTGAGTGGTAACCCGGGAACACCTCGGAAGCAGACACCCTGAAGGCCACTGGCACTCGCCAATGCACCCGCCTGGAATCTTTCCTTCCTTACAGTCACAGTGCCTAGCACAATGATCTGCGCGTCTCAGTCATCCTCTAATCTCCCACCACGGTCACGCTGCCGCGCGTCCAATAGCTGGAAATTCCGGCACCCGAAGAGACCCCGGCTTAGCGTAACAACACCTTCATCGTCTTTGTCGAATCCTTTGCACCTTCGCCACGGCCTCGTTCCCCCAAGACAGGGACTACACACTGCAAGCCGTTTATTTCATTCTTCTGTGTAGAAAGGACGCAGAACAAGTAGCTGATCCTCTTCGCGTGTTGTATGTACGAGTATGAGATACCGATATGACTGATTACCGAACATGCACACTTTCGCGGCGTACACGACAGAGGGCGCGTGCCACACCAGGTAGAGAGTAGAGAGCACAATGCCTAAACTACATCCGCACAATGGCTAACTAAGAAAAACATCATAGCGCTACCCCTGCATAGCGCCTCTGCGCTCTGCTGGCCATGTAATTAGATTATCGATATCAAGATTATACCATGTATGGCACTCTGTACCTCTGCCATGTATCGTACTTGGGATCAGTTGCGGTTTTGGCTCGCTCTGTGTAACTTAGTGTGATTCTGCATCATGACTCTATAACGCTATACACATGAAGTACGATACACCAAACACCAGTTAACCTGCCGCCAATATCGCTGCTTTGCAAAATTTTGCGCGTAGTCGATTCTAAACGCTGGCTAGACACCTTTGCCCACATGCGCCAATCGAGACGGCTACTGCTGCACATCGCCAGGTGCATCTATGGATCCTTGGAACGCATTGAGAACACTCTAGGGTCGTTGCGGACCTGTCAACAAAGCAACCAGGGTATATTGGGCCAAAATGTAAGATCTCGGGTCGTACGTGTGATGAAAGGTAAGAACGGTTTGTAAAAGCAGGAAAAGAAGTAATTTATGACCGCCGAGGGCGCAGACGGTATCTGATTAGCGTGATCTTTGGAACTTATGCGAAGTCAGAGGTGGGTATGTTGAGTAACGTCGAAGTGTCGCAAGGGACGCAGGCTATCTGTAGCCATGAGCTGTGTCTAATGGGTCGAGCGGGCGAGTGTTTCTCCTCTAATCTGCTGATATCCCATTTCTCGACAGACAGCATCCTAACCCTCCTGCCACGCCATTCAAGGGGAATCCATAACGCGAAGGTGGTATCGTGAACTCTTAAGGGCGTTCACCCGTTTAGATGATAAATGGTTTGTTGACATCCTGAACGCAGAAGGTGAGTCAAGTTCTAGGGCATGTTTCAGTGGAACGGCATACGATGGGGCGACAGCTTGAGAGCTACGAGCATGGGTTGGAGTCAATAAGAGCGGTGTCACCTCCTGGAATTAGCTTACCTGAGGTCGCTGCCTGAAATCGTTTGCATTCATATAGGCGCTGGTGATATTGCTTTCAGTGACAAACGTACAGTACAGTGGGGAATACATACCGAAGATTGCGGGTGATTTCATAGTAGGTTCGACGACTTCCTGGGCTTGTCATGTTCTCAATGAAGGCCTGTGAATTCGACCAGAAAGCTCAGTCATGTAGGTGGCGAACTAGCCAAATGACGCTCACTCTCCGTAGGGCGCCACCCTCGCGCGCCTCGAAGGCTCTTTCGCTGTCCTTGCAGGCGCTCAAAGAAATCTGGAACAACGATGTAGGAGTTGGTGTCTCGCCCGAAAAGACAGCACTAACCACGTCCGCTTGGCTTGACTTCCGCTGAACAACAATTGGGTCGTTCTGCTTAGGTCTACCGCGCGAGTCATACTGAACAGAATATCTCAGGACGAGCAAGGGTAAGTGATGGCACGCTCGCTTACAATAAAGGGGAGATCTGAGATAGGGTAAGTCAGAGAGTCTAGGGGTTTCATGGACAGCGTACCAAGAAGAGTTCCCGAATGGCAGCACTACAAATGTGTCAGCGTGGCCGCGAATCGCTAAAGATCTGGCTCACATCAAGGACGGCAGTCAGGCGACACCCCGGGGGAAGGGGGCTGACCATTATGTCGTGCATGTCCTAAGTAACGACATCGATCAACGACTAGTTCAACAGTTATTTGCTGCGACTTACGTCGTCGACAATGATCCCAGGTGTAGATGGACTTATTGGGAATTGCCCATTGCCCGTAAAGTCCATGGTGCACATGCCTATTACCGTTTAATACATCCAAGTCACCTCACAAAGAAGTAGCACAACGTACACTCGTCAAACCCATCTGGTTCATCTCCGTTCGTATCCTTAACTTGCGTAGCGTGTCCGGAGACTGGATTAGTATTGATGTTAGGGACAGTCAACAAATGGGCCAGTGTAGGCACCTACAATAAAAGAACAGAGAGTCACCGGGTTGGGCGCTTTCGACCAACCAAGTCATAGCCTTCCGCTGACGGGTACGGTATATCAGTCAGGTGATAGACACGACGATTTACGGATAACTTACAATATTTGCTTTGGTTGGTAGATTCCAGGGCCGATCGTCTCGATCATCCGTGAGGATTCGTATATTGTTCCACTCGAAACCAAAGTACTCTGGAAGCGATATCAGAAAACAAGCGCTTCGTCGTCTTAGGAAGTGCGACGGTACTGTGGAGAAAATGCGCCATCTCATGTGCGTCATGAACACCCCACTTGAGCCTAAATCTGGAGTCCTGGTGCCTCGAGTAATCGATCCCAACCTTAGGTTGTGATGAGGGTCGGAAGTTAATGTCACACATTTGTCAACATACCAAAACTGCTTTCTTCTGTCTAATGCGCGAAGAGTGGAGCGTGGCTGGGGGTTGCGCGGCTAGTGGAAAGATCGGGTCAACGAAATAATCCAGTGACAAGCGAAAGAAGAAAGAGTACGTGTATGCGAGGGCCGGGAGGGTTGGTTACGACTGGCATGGTTGTTCGGTGAGAGATTGTGATCAGGTACTTGTGAACGGGATCCAGAGAGAACAGCTCCGTATGGCGGTCGCTCGCCGTATGACGGACTCAGGCTTCCACCATATGACGGAACTGGCGGGTATGAAGGTTCCGGGACACCTGAACGGCCCGGAGTGGAGAAGTCGCTAACCGAGTAAGACGGCGGGTGGTTCCGGTCCGGGGCGCGGGGTGTCCGAGTTGGGGAACGGGTGAGGGAACGCGGACGGCGGGGATAGGGTATAGTCGTTGACGTATCCTGTCCCCGGTTGGGGTAGGATGGGTCCGGCCCCAGAAGCGTGAGAAAAAACAGCTTCGTATGGCGGACTTGCACCATATGACTGAAGCGGCGCGTACGGTGGTTCGGGGACACCCGGAGCGCCAAACGGGTTAGATGGCGGAAGAGCGCGGTCCGGGGTGCGGGCGTCGGGAAACGTGCGAGGGACGCTGGTGGCGAGGGTCGGGTGTAGTGGTTGACGTATCCCGTCTCCGGCTGGGGT
Organism: Lactarius sanguifluus; assembly: GCA_021527775.1. NCBI lineage: Eukaryota > Fungi > Basidiomycota > Agaricomycetes > Russulales > Russulaceae > Lactarius > Lactarius sanguifluus. The sequence goes on from JAKEYF010000550.1 coordinate 23,894, forward strand.
CCATGAACCCGTGAAATCGCGCCCGCGTGACCACCGATGGGGTTTGTTTGCGGAACGGGCAACTGGTATGGGTGTGGAGGTGGCTGAGGGTAGCCACTGGCAGGTTGTTGCTTGGGTTGCTGGTTCGGGGTGTACGTGTAACCAGTCGGGTATCCCTGAGAGCTGCCATGGCCGCCGGGAACATTCCTAGAAGACGACACGTTCAGCACCAAGATGTGGGCAGGGGATCACGCAAAGCGTCTCACGGCTCTGGAAACCTGTCCGGATGCTTTGACCTATGAAATTCACCGCGAATTAATAAGATTGAAGAAGCGAGGTCAACTCAGAATCACCTAGACGAATTACCAGACCGAGAGGGATGACGGTGAGTCATTGTATAATATAGAATAGAACAAGGGAGTAAAGAAGGGGACACTTGGGAAAGCATCCTGTCCGAGACTATATGGTATTTTACTCGCCAGTGACTCGATTCATGGCCGTGTCCTAGGGTGAATACTAGGAATGCAGGTATCTGGACCCTGGCTAGGCGGTGTAGCGCACCGGTCTAAACCAGTGACAACCCAAGGACGGCCGACTTGCTTTCGCCCAGCTAGTTTCAGTGTTAAGAAACTAGAATTCGGATCACACCAGTAGACAATGAGCATGATTTAAGTGGCCAGAGGCCATGCATATCCCCACAGGTTACAAAAGATATCTCGGACAAGTTCCACAAACAGGGTAGCCTAGGGGGTTTACGTACAATTGTTGACAGTTCGGCAATTTGGCCAGAAGAGGATAGACCAGGCCCTCATGCAAGGAATTGCAGAGAGGTGTCCTATTAGGAACATGTCGGCAACGTGTCTGGCAGTGCAGTTTCATTGTACGTACCATTGGGTGAGAACTCGAGAGCTGAGCGGACAAACAAAAACACGAACATGAGCTGACAGAAAGAGAGCGTGGTATTTTTACTTACTTGAGGCTTCTGGCTATATTTAGCACGCAAAATACCACTGATATGGGTGTCAGTATTGTCCGCGCATAGGAATAAGTCAAAGTAATCACCGAATTGACTGGAGGAGCTGCTGGTAGCTTTGCTGAGGTTGTTGAGCTGATAAGATAAGATAAGATACTTAGGACATCTCAGGCGTAAAGGAATTTACTTAGGGATGTTATAAATGCCTAATAAAACGCTTAACCTGTGACCGAACGAACCAGCGAGATATCACTTACGTAGCTCATAGCACCAGTAGCGGAGCCAGCCTCGACCGCATCTGCGCTTGTCTGCGAGTCCTTGCATCCACTCCACGATATCTGCATATTTGCTGAGTAACTGGAACGAACAACATGAGATCATACATACAGCATCAGCCGGGCTTGTCCTGGTTTCACGGGCCTTTCGCCCTGCTCCTTTCCCAGTGGTCGCGGATTTGACCACGCCTGTAACGGACTTGAAGACGCCACCCATATCACCACGCGCATAGGAGGACACCGCACTCAAGAGCCCTTGACCGGCCTCCAAAGCAAAATTAGGCTCCTTTACTTTACCCTCGGTGGAATACTGAGACAAAGAGGATCAAAGCTGGCTCAATGGACCAGTCGGAAGTCACGCACGATATAGGGCAGATCTTCGCGTGCGGGTGTTACTACAATACGATGACATAGAATGGGACAGGCTCACCCATGGCAGAACCAGAATGACACGACTGCGATTTCAAATCAGAAAGGCTCGAAGACACGTACAAGCTTAACTTGCATCATAAATGGCTGTGAGCCGACAACCAGCAGGAAGAGGTTTGACCATAGTATCGTGCATTTCCTACTGAGATGTTAGCCAGTGAAAAAACGCCACCCTCCATAATTGGTTTACATCGTCGACAATGTGCCCCGCCTTTTTGAAATCTGCGGGATAGATAACTGGTAAACAGGTTCCCTGTTAACCACAAGATCGGCATGACAAAGAAGTAAGATACCTTCGTCATAACCGTCTCCCTCATCGCCATCCTTGTCCTTTGTTTGGCCCCCATGCCCAGAAACTGGGGGGTTCTTATTCCTCACTGATAAAGCGTTAACACGAGGGAACGTACAGTGGAAAAACAAGGAGTCATTTGGCTGAGCACCCGCCACTAGCCATTGCATTGCCTTTATCTATTGACAGGATTCAAGAGACAATCGGTACTGTTTGAGGTGGCTGGCTTACTATATTGATCTTCGTAGGTATCGAACGCGGATCTTGCTGATCGTCGGTTAGTACCACAATATCTTCGCGCTTGTAGCCGAATCGTTCTATCGCGTAAGATCAGGCCACAATGTCGTAGGAAAAGACCAAAGCCGAAAATACCACATAAGAACCTCTCAATGTTGCGAGCATCATTGATACATCCCCTCAACTCAGCCTGTTGTCCAAAATAGTTTATGCCAATCTAATTGAACTCTAATGAGCATTCGCACTTGGTGCGACGTAGCTTCAGGGAAACATACGCAGAGGGCTCTTTTCTTTCCGGTGGCATTGCGAGTACTGGAAATACATCTCTTGTTGATTGGATCCCCGAGATTGGGGTCCGTAATGTTGTTGGCCCTGCGGTGGGCGGGGAGGTGGTCCGGCTAGAGCCACGGAGATAAGCTCATCCGTTAGCTAAAAATCACCAAATTGGTACGCACAAGGAGGACCATAGTTTACGTTATAACCCGCCCTGTCGGGTATAGAACCTACAAGCATTTATTTGCGATTGAAACGGTGAACTTACTGTGGAGAACCGGGAGGACCCGGAGGAGGGCCCATTGGGGGCGGCATGCCAAGTTGTCCGGGGAACCGAGTTGACTGAGCGGACCCGGGATACGTATCCCTAGATGGGATAGGAGGTGGTCCCATAGGAGAACCGGGAGGGGGGCCCAGAGGTTGACCATAACTGCGGACATCATGAATTTAGATAACTGAGTTCGGCTCGAGATATTGAGACCATACCTGGGGGGCGGACCAGGAGGTGGGCCGTAAGAAGGGGAATAGCCAGGCTGACTAAATTGGCCGTCGCTTCACAAGGGTCAGAGAACCGTGAAGAGAAGATAGATGGATCTCACGGGGTGGGGAAACCAAAGGCCCCGCTTGTATTTGATTAGTGAGAAATACTTAATTTGATCGATGAAGATACGAATTACCTCGGAGGAAGATAGCTACTCTGGTTAGGAGGGGGACCCGAAGGGGGTTGATAATAGGAAGGATTGTTGTTGTTCCAGTTTGCCATGAAGATTGTATGGTTGGGTGGGTAAAGGTGTGTTGTACTTGGAAGCTGAACCTAAATCAAGTAGTGGTGTTACGGTCACATCACGAGTTCAAATCAATGTCACAATGTCGTTCATATCGGTCACCGCATGATACGCCCCTGCTCATGTTATGGCCCTTGCTGTCCCAATACCTTCCATTGATCAGATTGGATACTGCTATTAAGATCCTTCCTTGAGAAGCCCCGTTAACCCTTAGGTGGTTAGCCCCTTGGACCACCGTGAATGGCATTTCCTGCGACCTAGTCTGCAATGGCCCTTTCCGCTCCGAGCCCGAGAATTGAGGGTGGTCGGCTCAGCACCCGCATGTTCCATTACAGGAAGATCGTGCCCGCGGTCAAGCAGCATACCGGTAGGAATCGTGAGAGCCCATCCCGCGGGTAGGTCTTGACTTATCCAGGTTATCCCTGACCCCGGAATAGGACCGTCCCTAACTCGTCTTTAACTTACTTGCACCTCTCAGGGTTTCCGCCAAGGAATCCGCGAGGATCTTGCCATCGTCGAGTTCGTTAATTCGCACCAACCTCAAAGGTTTATCCCTCTGGAACCCGTCGAGTAAGCGAACCAGTAATCTGCTTTCATGCCCAGTCCGTGAGAGCTTGCCCACCTGGTGCCCCGTTTGTCTGCACGAGTGGGAGGCATATTGAGACTAGAACTGATGGTAGCAAGGCCAGGGCCCGACGCAATCAGTAGTGCCCGTTTTATTAGCGCCTTCTACTGTACACGCGAAGTCACTGATGCAAGTGGCGATGAGGACCTTCCGATGTGACGGCAGGTGAATCATCACGGCCATGAGAACCATGCCCTTCATACCTTCCTGAGTACAATGATAATTGAGATGAAGTGTGCCACATTCAAGTTGGTTACTTCGGACTGTACAAAAAGCAGGACTGCACCCTCCAGTCGTGGTCCCACTTTGCTAAGATTAGTCACATACCCCCACCGAAACGCCGGTTGTGCAGGCATCAATCACATAGTGACCTATGGGTCAAGAACAGCCTCTTACGCTATCTTTTTGGTGCGTGCCGTCTGCGTGTCATTAGAGGTCATCGGGGGGTTTGCCACCGGCCACCTGCCTCATGGTCTGTGCGAGGTCGGGTACAAAATCCGGGGGCCATGTGTTTGCCTCTCGCTAGCCTATCCCGCATCATCTCTCCAATACCTGCGCACTATCAGAGGTGTGTGGTCGATGCTCGCAATCTTTTCTTAGACATGTAGACATCTCCCACAGGCTTCCTCAGCTCATTCCGATCGTCTGATTCCCTATCCCGTTTCCCCGCTGGGTTTCTCATCTTCGCTGTCACCCTGCCTCAAGGGAGACAGGAGGGATCTCGAGTGAAAACATCGGCGCTGTAAGGATAGCCTGCGTCTTCGGACCTTCAATTCTCCGCTTTTCATCCGGTCGCCTTTTGTGCGTAAAGTACTACGCGCCGCCGGTACCCCTGCTGCTAACGGCCACCTCCATAATGCCCGCCGGCAGCCGTAAGATCGCTGACGATTTCCTGCATTCCTGGGAGGCTTTCGACAGAACGTTCGCAGCGCAGCCGGCATCACCTAGCTCTGGGGAAGAAAGCGTATCGCTCGATCTCCACCCTCCACGAAACAGACCAATGGCACCAGAGCCTTTTTCGACACCTCCCTTTCATTCTCAGGCCTCGACGAGCTCGACCGGCCCCGTGACTCCAGACGATTCAGAATCACTAGACCGCGTGTGGAACGCAGTGCGCAAGGCCAAGGAGCGCGAAATGCAAGCTTCTCCTTCAAAGATCAAGTCGTTGGAGAGAGGAAGATCCCCTCCAATTCTCCATTCACCGCTGCGAGGTTTGCCTTTGGAGCCGTCCATGCAATCTGCTGCGCGAGTGCCCTCTCCAGCGCCTCCGTTGAGGAGGCAAAGGTCAATGTGAGCCATTTTCTTCTACGCCCACGAGCCAACTGACGCGACCGCGCTCTTCGGTGTAGTGTGGAGTTCAAAGAGTCTTCTGATGGCACCAGGGTGAGAGTCGTAGTGATCGACGCGTTCATCGCGACCATAGTTCGAACCATCTCTCTGTGCAACAGGTTACCGCCAAGTTCGATATTCCGGGCATCGCGAAGGAAGACATGAACGTGACATACCACCCTTTCCCCGCCCGGCTGGAAGTCAGCTGGAAGACCGTCAAGATCACGGAGAGAGAGATCGAAGACGGGATGTCCGTCCGAGATATCGAAGAGAGGACGGTCTGTCGGACCATCCCCTTACCAGATGGGACGAGAGTGAGCCTCATTTCTGTGCCTCGACTTTCTTCTCTCATACGAAAGGTGTATTCTTCACAGTTCGACGAAGTAGAAGCAAAGCTCCAACGTCGCCTTGAGCTCACATACCCAAAAATGCGCGCTGCACGAGCCAAACCGCGTACTCCCACACCGCAGAGGCGCGGGCCACCCCGGCATGGCGGTTCAGAGTCACGAACTCTGGACGCATGGTGAGCGTTGATCACGCTGTCGTTATTGTCGCTCGTATTCGTGCGGCGTATTTACTTTACTGCTTTCTGAAAATATACCTTATCGGGGATCGGGGATGCAGCTGCTGTAGGGTGGTCCGCATAAACGTGTATGTACGCTAGCCTTTGATATCAAGCGTATCTATCTGTATGTAACAGGTTGTTTTTAATGCCGTGGGCGAGGCGATAATGGAACAATGGGATGGATGTTGGGTGGTGATCGTGTGACAAGAGTTGTGTGATTCGAATGTGGTTACGTGCATATGATCGAAGGAATCGTCTATGGAAGCAGGAAGACAGACTTGGCGTCAGGTTGCCGCATGTGCGCGTGGGGTGCCATCGAAGCTGTCACTCACCACCGATACTTCAAGTGGCCGGAATGGTAGTTAAAAAGCCGAGGGATAAGAGCTAAGCAGAGCCGATT
>JAKEYF010000551.1:0-29883 GCA_021527775.1 Lactarius sanguifluus
CCCCATTTGTCTAGTCTTCCTCGAATCGAAAACGCACTTCCGGGACGTGATGGGTACGAGGTTGAGATATTTGGCATGGAGGGTATTCCCGTCCCAGATGTCGCAGACTACAAGCGTCGCAAGGAAATCGAGCTTGGCCTCACCGCTGGTTCGATCACACAGCCTCCACCTAAGCGGCCAAAGACGGAGAACCGCCCACTCTCTGAGGATGAGCTTCGTGCTCAACTCGAAGCGCACAAGGCGCTCATGGGCGCCCACGAGACCCCTGCGCCTGCACCGGCTGATACGAACCAGAGTGCCGTATATGCTGCCACACCCCAGACATACGCCACCCCCCCTACACCAGTTCCTCCAATTCCAACTCCTCCAGTGCCCATGATGCCCCCCAGGTGCGCCTCCTGCCTTCCCTGGCATGCCACCCCCTCCAGGCGCTTTCCCAGGAGCACCTCCCTTCCCTCCTCTCCCAGGAATGCCCTGGCATGCCCCCTGGGTACGTCACCTTTGACTTTAATCTCGTTCGTAACCGGTGTACTCACATAGTCTTAGGCATCCTCCTCCAGGCTTTCCTATGCCGCCCGGCTTCCCTCCAGGTATGATGCCTCCGTTCCCGCCACCGCCTGGTATGGTTCCTCCGTTCCCTCCGCCTGGTGTCACCCCCCCCTTTCCCTCCTCCCTCTATGACCCCACCTGTGATCCCTGGCTCGACACCTGTTCCACCCTCACTATCTGTCACGCCAACCCCCATACCTGGCCAGTCAATAGCGCCACCTCCGCTATCACTGCCCAAATCCGGCCCTTGCACAGACGAATCCGGATCTCAAAAAGAAGACCGTGCTCAAATACTCCGAGCCGAACTTTCCCCGGTGAAGCCTTTTCAAATTCTCCTGTTCTCTGCTCGGGTGCTAATTTGCATCGCTCTTCAGGATGAAGTCCGCTCCCGGCACCCGAAATACTACGTCGCTAAGGACACGGTTACATCTGCTCCAGGGTCAAAGACTGATGCTGCGCTTGCGCAGGTCGCGCCAGAAGCTGGGTCCATTGTCCCAGAAGAGGCGCGCGGGAAGAAGCGAGCCCGTGCAGAGGACTTTCTGTAGGTTACCGAAGGAAGTAGAAGGGAGAATGCAAGGGAAGGCGGAGGCTCACCAGTCCGTCCCTCTGCTCGTGTTCTCGTGATAGCCAGTGTCACTACTCATCCCTCCGCCCAAGGCTGCGAAACCTAGAGATGGTGTTTGGGGTTTTTGTCGATGTTGTTAACGCCGGTGCGGGTATTCCTCTTTTTTGTTCTTCGCGAGTGGGGGGGGGGTTCCTATGTGTGTCGAATCGAATATGTACGGTCGGTCCTTCGTTTTTCCCTACTATGTGCTTATGTCCACTGCCAAAAAATGGTCCACAAGGTTCGTGACGATGTGAATGCTAGTAACCTGACACGTTGCATGTTTCTCTGGATGGTTTTTTTTGCACGACGCAGGTAAAATTCACCTATTTTACGATAGACAACTGGTGGCACTATTGTCACAGCGATAACGTGAATACGGCATTTGAGCGCTTTGAGTACCGAGTGCGTGGGCTGCTGCCTGACTACTTCGTGCACTGAACTAGGCCACATCCTATCTTTCTCAATTCATTCACCTTGTGCTTCCATCAAAGAAGTGGCCGCAGGTCAGAACCGAGCGGTATAGTACTTATCGGGTGTGATTACCCTGACAGAAGTTTGTTAATGTAGGTTGGTTATCACGTCTTTCCAAACACGTAACCTAGAAGGGCCTGCTTGCACATCGGCCAGACGTGTATGTACGTATACTAAACCCATTGCGATCTACAGGTCTCACATTCCCCCCAGGGTTAGAGATGGTGAGAGTGTGTTGCCACTGACAACCAGCGAGATATCGATGCCAAGCAGAGAAAAAAAATACTAGACTGGTCCACGGAGATTTCTTTAAGTCCCATTGGCACTACACGCAAATGTACGGATCATGGTTCACAGAATCTCGCTGCTTGATGGCTACTCGCCCTTGGTTCCTCAACACCTGGTCGTGCGACGATCGCCCTGTGGCCCTCAATGACTTCCCAGTCGGCTCGAACCTGGGCTGCAACGCTGATGGATACTCTGCCATCGCTGAGACCCTGTAGGACTGCCCAGATTTTACTCTCGACGTTGGGTTGCCCTGGGCTCCAGGTCACGAGTCTCGGGATGGCCGACTTCGACCAACGTTTAGTTATACTGTGCTTCATAATTGAGGAGTAAAGCTTACAGGTTCCGAACTCAACAGACGAGTTGTTCAGGGCGATGGCGCGAAGCATATGTCGTTGAGAGTCAGCCGCACAATCGACTCAGTAACGCAGGGCCAAGGTCGAAAGCCGCAACCCAAGACACTTGGCCACAAGTGTCGTTACGCTTGACACATAACTAACGCACTCATCACTTGAGTCACTCCCGATCCTGGGATGAGGGTATCTTGTATTGAGACGGTTTAGCACGATCTAGATCTTTTACCCATTGACGCGAGAGTAACCTGTTAGATTCTATGTGTGATTCCATGTGGTTGGCCTTGGTAATACATTTATGGCCTGATTGGCTTCAGAAAGTGAGCACATGCACACATCACCCGCGCTCGTATGTGCACACAGAATAACCCGTATTTCCATCATTCACTACGATAACAACAACACTACTTCTACTATGCATGTGATGAGGGTGCACTTTAAATCCTGTACGCATTCGTGAGGGTGTACAGTAGGGTGGTTGTGGGGTTGCAGTCAGACTTGAAATCACAATATTCAATGACCTTGTTAGGATTGTTGTCAGAATTCGGAAAGAGTACTGGATCCTGCAATTGGTCTCTCTTGGGTGTGGGGTTTAGTGCGGGTATGAAGTGTGGAAGACGTAGACGAAATGAGAGGTAAGATGGGTACGAAGTCGGTTCGGAGATAGAGCGCGGGAACGTAGAGCTGGAATCGGCGCGGGTAAGATGTGTAGATGAGCTTTCACACCAAGGTTCACACGGGACATCAGACTGATATCAGACGAAAGGCTTCGAGAACAGCAAGCGAGGTGAGATTGATTCTGAGGCACAAGAGCCGAGGTTATATACACGGAGAACGAACCACAGGACCCAGAGTAAGACAATGACGATACGGGGAGAATACAGTGAGCGCAGACATAAGCTTGCCTCTGCCCCCCCCCCAACCGAATCCGGTCCCGCCACCCCCTTGGGAATAACAATAGACACACGCAAACAGCCTCAGCAGCCGGGAACCGGGTATCGACTCAGGAGGCCGATGTGGCCGAGTCGTCGTGGGCGAATGAACGCGCCGCATGGGACTAGGACCCTCCAGTGGTATGCGACCCTCAAAAATCCCTATTCGAACGGCTGCCAGTGGTTACGAGTTTACCATGGGACCTCATTAAGGCCTCGTTCCCCCGACCGGGTTAATGCATTATCACGTTGCGTGACTTGCGTCGCTGTCTGAACTGGCCCTTAATACATCTGTTCTCCCCAACTAAACGGGCCACCGTGTTGTAGTGCTACATGTTGCACAAAAGAATATATAGGCCAGTCCTTTGGTTACTACAGTCACGCGGTCAGTAGTACTATTCTATTTGGATCTTCTTGTGCTGTACCTCTGCTATATACCCGACAGCTACTATACTAGTATGACTTCCGAGTCATTGATTCGGACTTCCGGCTATGCTGCTGTGATTCTCGTTATCACGTCGGTAGCGTCAAACCTGAATCACTCTTATCCAGATCATTCGAATATCTGCAACACACGAGGCCAAGCACCGAACCTAAGCTGTGCCTTGTACTCACTGTTTAATTACCGTGACGGCCACAGGTCATCTACTTTCCTCTCCTCCCAACCCAAACCGATATCATACGGCTACACCATGTCTCAGTCCCCTCTCCCAAGCGCCTCTTCCTCCAACTTCGACTCTATCTTCAGAACTGCCTTCAAAGCGTACAAAAAGCGAACGGGGCAGGACATCATATCCCACCCCTTAGCCGCTCGGCTCAAGACTTGCGACTCTCTCGATGCAATTCTTGCCGTGCTTAGAGCCCAAGTCGATCAGTCTCGGAGAGACGACGAGAGGTTGACGAAGTGGCTTAATCCGACCGTGAATGTCCTTTACGCGTTCTCCGCTACACTCGGTGAGGGCGTTGGCTTGGTGAGTTTCGGGAAGTTGTCTCGTTGAGATTTGCGCTCTCACACTCGTTTTCCAGGTGTTCTCTCCGGCCAAGGTGATCTTTGCCGGAATTGGAGTTCTGCTCTTGGTGAGTATTTTCGTCGACTTCACACTGTGGATCGTCATGACAGCTCGGTCATTTAGGCGTCTAAGGACGTTTCTGATAGCCACGACGTTCTGATCAACACCTTCGAACGTATTGAGAACTTCTTCAAACGGCTCGAGGCCTATACGGAAGCTCCACAGACGGCAGCTATGACGGACGTTATCGTAAATATTATGGTCGAGGTTCTGTCCATTTTTGCAATAGCGACAAAGGAAATTAAACAAGGGCGAGCGAGTATGTTACTTCCGAGTTATGCCCTACTTTCGTCTCATTAGATTTATTCAGGGAAATTCGTCAAAAAGTTAGCGGGAAGACGAGATATTGAGAACGCGTTGGAGAGACTTGACAGATTGACGCAAGAAGAGGCGCGGATGGCGATTGCCGAAGTCTTGAGGCTGACACGTAGTATCGACGACAAGGTAAAGGGCGTCGAGGGTGTCAACAAGGGGGTACAAGACGTCGATGTGAAGGTGATGTGTGTCGACGAAAGAGTACAGGGCGTCGACGAAGGGGTCCAACGCGTTGACCACAAAGTGCAGGCCATTGGCGACGATGTGAAGCAAGTCGATGATAGGGTGACGATCATCAGCAACAATGTGAAGCTAATCGTCGGGGGTGTGTTATTCCGTGCTTATCTATTCCACACACCATCTTCATACTTCTGCTTTCCTAGGGGGGGGAGAAAGAAGCGCAGCAATTCAACGCATCGTGAACACCTTAGACGATATCGACCGTCAGTGATCTACACACTACCCGCTGTCATTAGCTTCGGCTGCTCACATACTTATCAGGTAACCAGCTTCGGCGTGACCTTCGAAACTGGATCTCTCCCCCCGATCCGTCCATCAATTACAACACAGCCTGTGGTGCTCACCACGAGGGTACCGCATCATGGCTCACTCGAGGTGACCCATTCAAAGCTTGGAGGGCCGATGGCTGCCTATTGTGGGTCCACGGAAAACGTACGTTCCTTCCTCTGTCACCGAATTGAATTGAATTGCTATGAACGCCTTCCTGTCTCTTAGCAGGCTCGGGGAAGAGTATTCTTAGGTTTGTATCTCCCCGACTTATTACGTCTGCAGTCGAGTTCAAGCTACGAACTCATCCAGTTCCGTGATCATCCGAGATATAGAAAACATCTCCAACGCTGGGCTTGCGTCGATGGCCTACTTTTATTTCGACTTCAAGGACACCGCAAAGCAGGATTCCCATGCTTTACTCTCCTCCCTTCTCATCCAGCTCTCTAATCAGTCCGATGTTTACTGTGACATTCTTTGTACCTTGTACGATACCCATCATCAGGGCTCGGTACAGCCAAATGACGACGCACTCGCCCAATGCCTCAAGACCATGCTCAAGGCCCTCGGAGAAACCCCGATTTACTTGATCTTGGATGCGGTTGACGAATGTGTCAACACATCGGGGATGCCATCACCTCGTGAAAAGGTGCTACGACTCATCAAGGAACTCATCGGGTTGAAGCTTTCAAACTTGCATTTATGTATCACAAGCCGACCCGAGATCGATATCCGTAATGTTCTTGGGCCGCTGGCAACCCACCGGATCTCTCTTCATGAAGAAAGTGGACAGAATGCAGACATTGGGAACTATGTTAGCTCGGTCGTTCACTCGGACTCAAGGATGCGGAGATGGAGAGCCGAAGAAAGGGACTTGGTCGTTGGGACACTGTCAACGAAAGCCGACGGAATGTAAGGTGGTCGCTACTTGGTTGTCGTGCTTGCTGAATACTTGACGCAGGTTCCGATGGGTGTTCTGTCAATTGGAGATTTTGCGTCACTGTTTCCCATCGAGCGTGCTCAACATCCTGGAACAATTACCCGAGTCTCTGGATGAGACATACGAGCGGATATTGAAGGAGATCAACAGGGCGAACAGAGAGCACGCGTATCGTCTTCTGCAATGCCTGACTGTCGCTGTTCGTCCACTTCGAGTCGAGGAACTAGCAGAAGTCCTAGCCGTCGACTTCAGCGCGAGAGGGTGCCCGAAGTTGAACGCGGATTGGCGGTGGGAAGACAACGAAGAAGCGGTGCTGTCAGCATGCTCTAGTTTGGTGGCGGTAGTCATGGATGGTGATTCCCAGGTGGTTCAGTTCTCTCACTTCTCCGTGAAAGAATTCTTGACGTCAAATCGACTTGCAAGTTCTCTTGAAGAGGAGTCACGATTCCATATTCAGCTCGAGTCTGCTCACACTACCCTGGCACAAGCCTCTCTCGGTGTCCTCCTCCTTCTAGATGAACAAGTTAACCGCAACAGCATCATGGGCTTTCCCCTCGCCCAATACGCAGCAAGGCACTGGATCGAGCACGTCAAGTTCGAGAATGTTTTGTCGCACGTGAAAGATGGGGTCGATGATCTGTTTGACGCAGACAAGCCACATTTCGCTGCGTGGATCTGGCTCTACGACATCGACAGTCCATCGGTATCGATGCGCAGGACAAGCCCAAAGCAACCAGAAGGTTCCCCCTTGTATTACGCCGTACGGATCGGAAACCGGGCCTTGGTAGAACAGGTGCTTTCGAAGCGTCCGCAGAACATGAACGCCAGGGGTGGTCGCCACAGGACTCCCTTGCACGCAGCATTTGACAAAAAGGACGTCGAGATTGTATGGCTACTGTTGGAGAATGGCGTCGATCTGAATATCCGGGGCGGGGGAGATCAAATGCCTCTGCATGGTGCATCGATCGCTGGTTTCCCTGATGTTGTGGGGTGGCTACTCGACCATGGCGTAGACCCGGACGCCCGACAGTACTTTCAATCGACTGCACTGCATCTTGCGGCATACTGTGGGCGTCTCGCGGTTGCCGAGATACTTCTTGAGCACAATGCCTCGGTCAATGCGAGCGACAACAATGGCCGGGTCCCGTTGCACAATGCAGCCCATAATGGACATCTGGAAATCGTGCGGTTATTATTGAAACACGGCGGGGATGTGAACGCGCGCGGCTACGAGGGCATGACTCCTTTGGACAAGGCGAAAGCGAAGGGACACACAGAGATCGTCCAACTATTATCCGAGCACGTGAACTAGAAAGAGGGCGTGGAGCTGGGTACCTACATTTTCAAGTGACGGCGGTTTATTATATCGTATGCGATTGTTTTATCGCAGTTTGTCCATTGTCGAGCGACACCTTGAAATAAGGCAACTATGGAATATACATGAAGGATTGTGAGTTGCTACGCAGCTACGTGGTACATTATTTAATTGGAGACAACGTACGCGGCTCCTTCTCAGAGTCCTCGAGTCGATGTGCGCACTTTCTTTCTCCCCTTCGTTCCTCCCTCTCACAAATAGGAACGGCATCCAAGATCTCTCTAGCGCGCACCTAATTCAAGTTGCGGGTTATCTATGGCAGTGCCCGAGCCCAACGGGTCAACGCACTACAGGGCCGCGTTCATGCTCAACACTGCCAATACACAGCGGTACCGGTGCTACCCTGAGCGTCGTATGAACCAACGATGGGGGATACGACTCGAATTTGTGCCCCAATCTCGGCATTACTACGCCTCCGCACATCTTTCACTTTTACAGCCCCAGGTCGGGCCGGGGGTGCGCCGCCACCGAGTACGGACGGCTGTTCCTCGCCTTAGATGTATATCATGATGCACCCACCCGCACCTCCCGCCAACGATTAACACGTCATATAACTAGGGCTTCCCAAGAGACACGCAAGGTATATGTAAAACTGTTACGCAGCCAGCGCGTGTGGGGTCAGTGTCCCGTGAATGGTGGCTCCGTCCAGTTTATGCCTATGTTCCCCGCAACCTATGAATCGCAATTTTCTCTGCTCGAAAGTGCAGGTACGGGTCCAAAAGCAAACATTGAAACGGAAACAGTTTCGCCTATACTTTCCCATGAGCTCGACCGGAAACCCGAGCACCTTATAGTTCCCTGCGGTGCAAGTTACGAGCCGTCCGCAGAGGGGACTCTGGGCTATGATGTACTTGGAAACATCCTCAAAGTTGAATAATGTGCGACAGGCTGAGGAGGACGTGCTCTTCTGAGGGGAGACCTTGACGCGAGACTCGGGTCGCTCAGGTGGCACGAAAGCGATGCAGCTGGACGCGCGCGAGCTGCCTGACGAAACAGGTGACGCTGCACCGGAGATTGGCCCTCCGCAGGACGTGATTAAGCCTTCGGGGACTTGGTATGCGATTCTGTGCCCCTTTTCTCGTCGAATCGAGCATAGAATACAAATCTAAGTCGAGAGATACGTATCACGACACACACTACACCACGATACTACCGATGCAGACACGGTTACAATATTGTAAGCTACTATTCAGTGGCGTGATCAAGTTGCCCAACCCACTCTCCAACTTTCTCCTCCACACGTCGGCGCTCCTCTGCCTCTGCCCTCTCTCTGAGTTCTCTCATTGCGGCCCGCAGTTCATCCGGTGGCACCATGCAATATGGCACAAATGCGAGCATGTCAAGGATATCCGGTTCACAGTGAGTTTCATCGTGAGCTTCATCAAGTGTCTGTGCTTGCATCCGGGACCTCAGGCTTTCTACGGCAGCGTCGTGTTCATCACTGGCAGCCCTGGGATCTGTAGGTGCCACAGTCATGGCCCCGCTGTAGGCGTCTTCCCAATTTGCGGTGACTACGTCTTTCAGTATCTGGGTGCCAAATTGGTGAAGTACAGCACCAGCGTAGACAGCATCAAGGATGATGGCAGGGGGGAACCTGTGAATGTCCGAGATCTGAAATGTGGAACCTGAAGGGACCATCCCAGGAGGTCCAGGCTTAAAGACATGTGATATACACTGCTTCTGTGCGGGTGGTGCAGTGGGGTCAATGTCAGTTGTGCTCATTGCAAAGTTGGGTGTCTGCTCATCGAAGTCGTCAGGCTCTGATTAGGCACTACACAAGCACTACACACCATCAATAACGCAAGATCATTACCCAACATCCCATGAGCAATTACGTTTAGAAATACACCATTTTTGATGCTGTTAATATCTTCTATGACATCGTCTCTTGCACGACTGTGGCGCCGAGTGTAAGTAGAAATGTACTAGTGGAATGATGAATGAAGATAGACTGAGGAAGTGGGAGTAGCGTACCATGTCGCCCTTGCGGAGAGGCAGAAGGTGCACGGCATCACAGAATACTCCCTCGAGGCCAGTCAACAGACATCTCCCTCCATCCCGTTCTGCGACCCCATCGAAGAATGATCCGCTCTGAGCACCGAGCCCACCAGAAGTGCGGCTAGTGCGCACAATTTGAGGATCGACTGGGAGCATCCTTCCCCTCTCCTCGTCGCTAATATGATAATACAGAACAGCGAATTCGACCGGCGGGGCAGCGTCGTAGTCCACGACATCGAGTGAATCACGACTGGTAGAGAGTACACCTTCGGCTCCAACGACGACTCCGATAGCATAGCGAATCCATTTATAGGGCCTTTCCCAGAGATGGCCCGGGAGTTCGTTGAACTTCCCAAGTGGGAGAGTGAGGCAAGGCACCCAACGCCAATTGGTAGGACTGAGATCAAGGTCGGTATCAAGTGACACGGTCAGAGGCAACGAGGCGTAGACAACGATTTGAGGAGCCGTGGTCATGATTGCGACTGCGCGACTCATGCTACACAGGGGTCATGATGCCTTCCGTTCGGATAATGCCGCCGGTGGTGAGTCACAGTCGGACTTGGTACGTGCCCATCGAGATACTGACTAGTACTGACTGACTGAAGTGAAACGAGCTGCCATCGGGTACGAAGCCCGGCGTAAGACTCGAAGTTTTGTTTGAACGAGCGTCTCGGTTGACATGTTGACACCTTCCGTTTCAAGTCATGAATGCATGACGCATGACGCATGATGCATGACGACTCGGCCTGGCTTTCATGCCCTCCCACTCTAACCAAAATTACCACTTGCGGGGGGGTACTCGAGTGTAACCGGTCTTTCGGCTGGTCCATACGCACTCTGCGGGCCTCCCTGCTTTCGGATCCTTCCTACTATTACTCCGCCAATCTTCAAATAGACCTACGTACATCCTGAGATCGTGTCTGCCTGGCTCAAAGACTAACGAGTGGACGCAGATCTCGCAAGGCTGTACAGCGAATGGGTTGAGCGCAACCAGTGTTTCGGCAGGATCCAGGGGAGAACCTCATTTTGTGCACCCCCACAGTTTCTCATCTCAGCGTAGCTTACTCCCGTCCTCTCCATTTAGATTCATATACTGTTCGAACAACGACATTGCACCCCATATTCACCCACTCTCTCGTCGATCCCACCCCCCCAAGCCGATAGTTCCAACTGGACTGATTTGGCCATCTGATTCAAACGACTCGTGTCCATCATCTGCATCCACGACACCGAAGCTAGAGCTGGAGAGCTTCCATCCGTTACCGATTTTATCCAGAAGACTGCAAAGATGCTCGTGGACGCGTGCGGTGCGTGCTCATCATCTGTCAAAGTAAAAGAGAGCCCCGAAAAGTGGCTTGATACCGTAGTGAGAGGAACACGGACACTCGAGAAGAGCTGTTGAAGTTGATGAGCATTGGTCGTAAAGTCTCTCAGACTGCGTTCTGTTTACGTGCCCCGAAAGGGTCAAGAACTGTAATGTCTTGGCAGGCCGAGGTGATTCCTGTCGACACGCACGTCCACCGGATTGCCATGAAGCACTACGGGTTCCGTGGTGTGTCTGGGACCAAGCAGGCGATCATGGTGTCGCGTTGATGGCGTTTGTAATGTCACGGGCGCGCTATACGGCCCGACCTGTTTTATGGCACAACGAAAGAGGAAGTCACCTCTCACCGAGTTCTTATCAATTAACTTATTGTCACGCCCACATTCTACCATTCGTTCATGGTATGCCTTCCTTCTGCTGTAGCTTGCGCGACAAAGGTTATTGCTTAGTCACCCACCCGGAGAAATTTCACGCGCTGGAAGACCTCTTGCTTCGTGATGTGGGCGGTTCCTTGGAAGGGGATCCGCATACAACCAGGTGAGCTACACCAGCGTCTGGTGCCTACTAGTAACTTACTCTGGGAGGGACTCTATCAATCCGAATCCTTGTACGCTCTCTGCCAGTGTTCTTTACGCTTGCACCTTGAGGACGCAGTCATGATACTTGTACTTTATCAAGGGACTTTGCTGTTGAGATCGGTCCTTTTTTGTAAAGTGTCTCACTGGCATCTTTTGTGTGACGGCCCAGCGCTCCGAGATCTCCTTGACCGAGTTGCTGACTTTGACGACGTGCAGAAAGAAGCCCAGACGAAATCCAGCAGTCAAGCAGTCAGGGCCTATGTCAATAAACAGGGATGCGACGGTAAAAAAAAAACACTTAGCGAGATGAAAAAAGAAAAGAAAAAAATGAAAGAGAAACCAACAAGTGAGGCGACTCGGAGAGCGGTGCAGATAAGCCATCTGCAGTGCTAGGGGAGAGTGTGAAACCAAAGGAGACGACAGAATGGAAGTTTTGTTGTTAGAAGAGGCCCGCTGGCCGCGCCGAACAACGATGGCACAAGGTGCGGGGACACGCAAGTCGTGCACAGACACAGTCACCTTGATGTTCCAAGGGAGAGAGATCAACTTTGTCGTCGGTAGCATCACCACCGACGTTGGTCACGTGCTGTGAGCTCTTGGATGCAGAACGCTTGCGAAAGCTAGGAACCTTGCAAAAATGCTCTTACTGCAGGCAGAAGAAGGAGGGTGCGAGAGGAGGTCAATATAAGGGATTGTGATGTAACGAGGGGTGAATGAGTAGATACCAACGAGCGACAAAAGAGAGAGAGAGATTGTATGTGGGCGGATGGATGGAAACATGGAATGGAGGGGATGGGAAGAATGGCGAACGATAGGCACTGGCCATGCGGAGGCAAATCCGTTTAAGCTTTTGAAGCGCTGTCAACCGGACGCTGAAACCGAACTTCCAATCCCACGGCGGGCTTCTATGGCTGGCGATGTTAGCTCATTCCTCCCTTGACTTCAGTCCGTATACTACGCTCGATACGACGGAAAAGGGGCATGGAATTCACGACTGAGGACGACCACTAGCGGTGACGCGGCATTACCCGAACGGAAGGCATTATGCTATGACCGCAATCATGACCACGGCTCCTCCTCAAATCGATGTCTACGCCTCGTTGCCTCTGACCGTGTCACTTGATACCGACCTTGATCTCAGTCCTACCAATTGGCGTTGGGTGCCTTGCCTCACTCTCCCGTTCGAGAAGCTCAACGAACTTCCGGGCCATCTCTCGGAAAGGCCCTATAAATGGATTCGCTATGCTATTGGAGTCGTCGTTGGAGCCGAAGGTGTACTCTCTACCAGTCGTGATTCACTCGATGTCGTGGACTATGATGTTGGCCCGCCGGTCGAATCCGCTGTTCTGTATTATCAATCAGCGACGAGGAAAGGGGAAGGATGCTCCCAGTCGATCCTCATATTGTGCGCACTAGCTGCACTTCTAGTGCGCTCACTGCTCGAAGGAGATCATTCCTCGATGAGGTTGCACAACGGGATGGAGGGAGATGCCTATTGACTGGGTGGGCCGGAAAATTCTGTGATGCCGTGCACCTTCTGCCTCACCGCAAGGGCGACATGGTACACTACTCCCACTTCCTCAGTCTATCTTCACTCACCATTCCACTAGTACATTTCCACTTACACTCAGCGCCGCAGTCGTGCAAGAGACGATATCATTGAAGATGTTAACGATATCCGAAATGGCGTTTTTCTAAACAAAGTTGCTCATGTGATGTTGGTAATGATCTTGCGTTCTTAATGGTGTGTAGTGCTTGTATAATGCCTAATCAGAGCCTGACGACTTCGATGAGCAAACACCCAACTTTGCAATGGACACAACTGACGTTGACCCCACTGCACCACCCGCACAGAAGCAGTGTATATTACACCTCTCTGATCCTGCACCTCACCATTTTGGCACCCAGACACTGAAAGACGTGATCACCGCAAGTTGGGAAGACACCTACAGCAGGGCCATGACTGTGGCACCTACAGATCCCAGGGCTGCCAGTGACGAACACGACGCTGCCGTAGAGAGCCTGAGGTCCCGGATGCAAGCACAGGCACTTGATGAAGCTCACGATGAAACTCACTGTGAACCGGATATCCTTGACATGCTCGCATTTGTGCCATATTGCATGGTGCCACCGGATGAACTGCGGGCCGCAATGAGAGAACTCAGAGAGAGGGCAGAGGCAGAGGAGCGCCGACGTGTGGAGGAGAAAGTTGAAGAGTGGGTTGGGCAACTTGATCACGCCACTGAGTAGTAGCTTGCGTATAGTACAACCGTGTCTGCATCGGTAGCATCGTATGATCACAATGTTAGTGTCGTGAACGGATATGGTATGGGCTTGGATGTGACCCGACCCGGAGTCCCACGGCACGGTCGGTCGCTTCGTATGGCCAGCGATGGCAACTCGTTTCTCCCTCGACTTAGGTCTGTATTCTATGCTCGATTCGACGAAAAAAGGGGCACAGAAATCGCGTACCAAGTCCCCGAAGGCTTGATCACGTCCTGCGGGGGGCCAATCTCCGGTGCAGCCTCGCCTGTCCCTTCAGGCAGCTCGCGCGCATCCAGCCGCGTCGCTTTCGTACCACCTGAGCGACCCGAGTCCCGCGTCAAGGTCTCCCCTCAGAAGAGCACGCTCTCCTCAGCCTGTCGCACCCTATTCAACTTTGAGGATGTTTCCAAGTACATCATAGCCCAGAGCCCCCTCTGCGGACGGCTCGTAACTTGCACCGCAGGGAATTATAAAGTGCTCGGGTTTCCGGTCGAGCTCATGGGAAAGTATAGGCGAAACTACTTCCGTTTCAATGTTTGCTTCGTTTTCGATGCCTCGGCGGATCTGAGTTGTTATGAGCCCATCGTGCGAAAGGTGAACCGCGTCTTGACTGCGTGCGAGGTGAGCTTGCGTATATCTTCTCTCACCACCAAGTATATGCTAAATTACGAAGGAAGAGTCGTCGTTCCTGTCGTCGTCAGAAACATCTTTCAAGATCCATGCCATCTTGGAGCAGCTCTACGAAGACTTGAACTCCTATTCGGAGACGTCTATCCCAATTGACAATTTCAACTCTATAGAGCTGAAGATATTCCCGTTCTACCCAAATCCACCTCCGGTCAAAGACTGGATGGTGCCCGTGGCTCTTATCAACTTTGACAACGTGATCGAGCAAAACTGGGATCTGACCATGGCAAAGGTGCGCTTGCCCTACCCAATCATTGTCCGTATATTCGCCCAAAGGACATTTTAGGTCTGTCAATATATCGATGGCACTAATCACGTCGCACGAATCGCTCACCTTGCTGGTTGCGACATCAATCTGACCCGTCAGGCAATTTCGCATTTGTTGTAAGGAAACCCACCTCTCACTTGCCTCAGCAACTGACTGTCGTCATGCCTAGGTACTATCAGGTCATCATGACCGTCGACATATTTCAGTATTCGAACATGTACACGCTCCGCAAAAGTGTCCAGTGGCTTGCCGATGAGGCGCACGTGAAAGAGGAATGTGGCCCTTATGTTATCAAGGAAGGTACGGCGAACAACCCTGCCCTGCCTTGCCGCCAAACTGACGCCTCTCGTGATTTAGGAAGGGCAATCCCGGATTGGCCCAAGCTACTTCACCTGTACTCGCGCATGAGACCGGGAACGACGGTCTTTGAATGGATGCAGGACCACGACGTCCGGAATCTCGGGATCGATGTCCGGAGATTCGCCAGTTTCGGTGTCATCAAGGCACGTAGCATCTCTATCTCTCTCCGCACGCAACCAACCCGTGTCTCGCTTTTATTTGGGGCGCAGGGTTTCTTACGCCGCATACATCGCTGGCCGATCCTCATCGCCGACGAGGCACAGCCCACAGAGGCCAAGACGACCACTCTACCACCATCGCCCATCGGCGGCCGCAAGCGCGCCACCAGCCTGACGGTGCCCCCGCCCACCTCTTCGTCTTCCATGCGTCCCAAGCGGCGCACATCAGACGCACTGCCCTCATTCGCGACCGTAAGCGCGCACTCTACGAGTGGCACCGTCTCTGTCCCGCCCCACGCCGCCGAGGCATCCCTCGGAACGCTGCGCTCGCGGGCGGTGGGCCCACCGAGCAGCCCACAGACTGTTCGACCGCGCGAGCTCCGGCGCAATTCGACCGCCATGCCGGCGTCCCTGTTCGAGATCGCGCAGGCGTTGGCCGCGCCAGCGGCCGAGAACCGTCTGCAGCACGTCGTGCGTCCGAGACTCTCGCGCTCGCCATCTTCCCCTGTAGTGAAAACCCAGGCGAACGGGGGCACGGGGGCACCCGCGCCTGTTCTGGCGTCGCAGCCTTTGGCGTATCCGCCCGCGCTGGTATCGCTCCTTGATGGCGAGCATCACGCAGATGAGCTGTGCTGCCAGTTCGAAGTCGGGTGGCCAACGTTGGAACGGTGGCTGGTTGCTGTAGGCGGAGGATCAGGCGATGGCGACTTTGGCAAGGTGTTGATCATTTATCGGTAGCACAAGTGCCGATTCTACGACGACCACCGATAGAGATTGAAGTCGGGGCGTTCGATATCTTCGGCCAGGGGGACATGTTTGTGTTTTTGCGCAATGAGCCAGCAAATTAACCAGGACCCGCAGGAGGATCAGGCGATGGTGACTTTGGCTTATCGGTGGCACATCCCGTACCTATGCAAATTCGACAATAAACATCTTCTCTAGCCTCAACAACACATCCCAAGTACATCAAATTTTACATAGTTGTAGACCAGTATATATGCAATGAAACGACGATTTTTATTTCTGAATTGAATGGAGGTGCAGCAGACCTCCAAGTTTTCCCGTACCTCTGCAAATATTTGTAACGTGATGTTTTGACCTCACCACGGACATCTATTCCCATTGATCCTCATTTTTTTTTGTATGATCCTATAATTACATACCCTAGTATACATACAGTAATCTTTTTGAGTGGAAAGGATATCAGGAAGTGGTGATCAAGTGTCGTGTAAAAATTTGCAGACAACAGGGAATTTGCATAGGTACG
Organism: Lactarius sanguifluus; assembly: GCA_021527775.1. Classification (NCBI taxonomy): domain Eukaryota; kingdom Fungi; phylum Basidiomycota; class Agaricomycetes; order Russulales; family Russulaceae; genus Lactarius; species Lactarius sanguifluus. The sequence goes on from JAKEYF010000551.1 coordinate 16,310, forward strand.
GGAACTATAGTAACAATACGTCGAGTGTAACTTACTCATAGGCTACGACGACCACGGACTCTAGACAATCTCGATGTTCGAAGTCAGGACGTTCGATATTTTTTGCTATCTTCGACTGTGTCTCGACGTGTTCGTATTTTGCGCATCTGCGCCTTGCCGCAATAATGAGTCAGTTATACTAGGACCAGCATAAGGATGGCCCGTTCCAGGCCTTTAGACCTAGTGATCGATTGAGACTCCAGTAGCTCTGTTTCTTTATACTAATGTCCGGTTCGTATTCACGTAGCCTGATCCGTAGCACGAGTACAATAGGTGGCGTGACCCACCCGACTTATCGGCGGGAACGATCTTGAACGATATGCCAAACGCGTCTCTGACATCACGCAGAAACTGTACGCTGCAGAGAACATCTCAGTGTTCTGTTCGCGGACTCACAACATTCCTACTCACGTCCGTTCTGTGGGTTCTGCCATTCTGCAGCGCCCAACATCTTCACTCCCAAGTACCATCATCAAAAGTACTAGAGTTTGGTGCTTCTGATCGACACATCCGCCTCTCTCTATTTCACTGAGTAGCGATCGCGCAGCCTGTAGAGCGATGTCCTCTGGTGCAACACCTGGCTGTGACACCGCTTCAGCACAGTGAAGGGCAGACGTCGTGGTTTCCGCGACGAGAGAGAGCGCATATCCCGGAGATCTAGCAAATCATCATGACGAACTAGCTGAGAGTGAACGAACGGTGCGCACTTTCCGCTCTCCTCGCCTTTATAGACGTCGGAGTAGAGGTAAATATCGGGTATGTAGCGGTTGAGCACGGAACGAGCGGCCTCGATCATACGATTAGAAAATTGTGGGCTCAAGCGGACCGCGTGTCTGCAGAGCGAATTCTAAAGCGCATGTACAGAAGAGGAATAGTGTCGACGTACGCGATACCGCGTATACGCTTGACTTTTCCGGGTTCGACAAAGTTGAGAGTTTTCACCTGCTTCACTATGGGGCAAAGGAATAAAACTTCACCTCCACCTAGTGGAGGAGACCCCCGCTTTTTTATCTTCGTTCACACGTTGTGAAGGCGTCGAATCGCGCAAGTCTAGACAGGTGGCTTACTTTGAGCTCGAGACCATCCGAGATACCAAATGGCTCAAGATGCGGAAGAGTGACGGTGCGTATTAAATCGACCTTGAGGAGGACAGATAAAAATGAGAAAATCGGAATGTATGCTGCGAACACACAGAAAGGTCCTTGTCATCAGAGGTGATACCCTTCAGAGTTAGAGAAAGCGGCTTTTTTGAAAACGGAGCGAGCATGATGATTGGCTCCAAGAAATATCCTATAGATCGAGAGGTAGGGCATTCATGTGCGACAGGTCCTCCTGCGATGATTCCGGGCTTGACGAGGATTGCAGTACCTATACTCCTCCTCGGCTACAGAGGAGAGCGAAAGAGCATGGAAGCGCACCAGTGAGAGAAATCTCTATTACGGACCCATTCGTCACCTTCTCGATAAGTCGCAGTAAGCTGATTTCATAGTCTGCTCGAATTTTCAGAGGACGGTATTTGTCTCTAAGTTTGATAGCGCACCACGAAGTCCGGGATTCTTGTCGCTGGGGCGGATTTTATCTATTTTAATGGATTTCCCACTGAGGATGGAAAGAACAAGACGATGGCGAAAGTAAAGGTGACCGCTGTAATGAAGAGAAGACGACATGGCTCGTGATCGCGTGATCAAGTGAGTCGTGTATGTCAGATCACGTGTAACAGGCGCGACTCTCCCTACAGTCATGGCCACACTCGCGAACGGGATCCACCAACCAGACTGGGATGACAGATACTATCACGTAGACCAGGTCTTGGACCGTCCGGGACCACGAACAGATCCGGATTCATTCATGGCAGGGGACGGCGTACGTGATCCAATCTCGCCCCCTCTGCTGAGCTATACGCGTCCTGTTTCTGCAGGTAAAGCGGTTCCTACGGGAGCAGTGCAAGATCCTCGTCATCGGTGCGGGTGGACTTGGGTGTGAAATCCTCGCCAACTTGGCACTTTCGGGATTCAAAGACATACATGTCATCGACATGGATACGATCGACATCAGCAATCTTAATAGACAGTTTCTCTTTAGGCACGTCTGTGGGTAGATGCCATTGTTTATTGACCATAATATGCTCCCCTCCCGCAGACCAAAGGACGTAGGTCAGCCAAAAGCCACTGTGGCAGCGGAGTATATCATGAAGCGCGTTCCCGGCGTAAAAGTCAATCCGTGAGCACCCTCCACCCTCACCCTCTATTCCTCGAATGACACTGGGACAGTTATTATGGAAAGATTCAGGACAAAGTTGACGACTACTACATGCAATTCAATCTCGTTATCTGCGGTCTCGACTCGGTGGAAGCGCGACGTTGGATCAATGCAACGCTCGTGAATCTAGTGGATCCGGAGAATCCAGAGAGTCTGAAGCCACTGATCGACGGTGGAACTGAAGGTTTTCGCTTCCCATTTCCCCATCGACGCTTTTTCTGACCTATCCAAAGGATTCAAGGGACAAGCGCGGGTTATCTTGCCCACAGTAACGTCGTGCTACGAGTGTTCCCTCGACATGCTAAACAAGCCCACTGGATTCCCCATCTGCACAATCGCCAATACACCCCGTCTCCCTGAGCATTGTATAGAATGGGCATCCGTGCTAGAATGGCCGAAGGTGAAAGGAGGTACGCATATCGCTTATCGCAGCGGCCGAATCAAATTTCCTTTCGCAGACACAAAGCTCGATACGGACGACCCTGAGCACATTCAGTGGTTGTTCAACGTCGCTCTAGGAAGGGCCAGAGAGTTCAAGATCGAAGGCGTCACGTGGTCGTTAACGCAAGGCGTCGTAAAGAATATCATTCCTGCGATCGCCTCAACCAATGCTATCATCGCAGGTATGTTCTCCCCATCGCCACAAACTCGTGTACTCACAGAGAATTAGCATCTTGTTGCAACGAGGCATTCAAGATTGCAACGAGCTCAGCGGCATACCTTAACAACTACTTCATGCTCATTGGTACAGAGGGAGTATATTCCTACACTTTCGAACACGAGAAACGCTCGGACTGTCCGGTATGCGGTGGGGAGTCCCTCGAGATCTCTATCCCCGAAAGCTGGACGGTTGAGAACCTCATCGAAATGCTAGTCGAAAAACAGGACATGTGCGTACTCGTTTTTCCAGATTCTTGCCGCCGTTTGTCTAACGCCAATGAAGCCAAATCAAGAAGCCCTCGCTCTCCACGCCAACGAAGCAAATATATTTCCAGGCCCCACCACAGCTTGAGAAAGCGACACGCCCGAACTTGGAGAAAAAGGTTTCGGAGCTCGTGCCAGACGGAGGGGACGTGACTGTTACCGCCACCTCACTTCCGTTCAGCCTCTCTTTGCGCATCACATACAAACCGTCGTAGTCCACAGTCAACTGCACTTGTTATCCTCGCATCAGACAATCGTGATCATGTAACACCACTGAGTGTCGACTTCGTCAACGCAAACCTTGCTTGTTTTTCTAAGTCGGGAAATGTGACAAAAGTGGAGGCGTAGAATACAGTTCAGAGCTGAAGTTCTGAGAATGATACATACATACAAGGGTCGCGCTCAACCACTGTATTCCGTGGAGCGCTGTGTTTTTTACAGTAAGACTTCGATGTAGCATTTGAACCAACCATCCAGACTCCTTCGGAGTCCTTCCTGTCGCCGCGCGTAAGAGACACGTGCACGCCGCACGGTGCACCTTCCTATTATATCCAACTTCGGCGATAAAAAAGGAAAGTGGGTGTGGGAAAAAAATACGTGATGCGTAATCATAGTCTCTTTACGCGCATCGACAAGGGAAGGAGTCTGCCAACCATCACTCAGTTCCCAAACCTTCCTTTTAAGGAGCGATCCCTCTGGACTCGGAACCGTCGCGACGCCCATCGTGTTGCGGTCCCGAAAGTCATCGTGTTCCCTGCCTCAAACCCCACTGGCATAGCCAACCGAAAGACATTTCTCTTGCTCGACTATAAAAGTATGCACGGGATGGCCGCAAGTGACTGCCGTGTGGATCGTACTGTACTGGACAGCATGCTTTCTCAGGCCGTTCTTTTCACATTCGCCACTTTCTTGCTCGTATCTGCCAGTGGCTCCATTAAACCTCAACACAGTTTCCAAGTTGTCCGAGTCTGCGATTGAATCACATCCGTCATATCGGACGCTTCGCAAGCATTTCCCCTTCGTGAGCGCCGTTTACCATGTTGCTGATACCGAACATCCGTTAGTCTCGAGCTCCGAGGCATCTGCTTGCTCTGTCAAACCTGGTTCTAATACTTAAGATCTCGGTCGGATCGTCCGCCGGTCCAACACAACAACAGTAGACCGCGCGAAAACTACCATGTTTTCATCCATTCCTCGACTCCAACCTGACCTCCTCCCCAATGACCTCCTTCTTCCCACACTTTTTCGCTTCCGATCACCTGACCACCTGTCTTTTGCCACGCTACTACTTTGCAGACAGTCGCGTGATCTAGATTATTTTCTGATCCTCCCGGTCGTTCCGAACAACTCGAACTCCCCCCCCTTTTCCCTCCCATACGTCCACATCATCCAGTGCGTCCTCTCCCCTCCATCCAGGCCCGCTCCGTGCACGCACTGCTCAACCGACGACATCCTCTGCGTGGCGGAACCCTTGTTCAACCAAATTGGGGTCTCTCGCACGGACAGGAAAGAAGGCGTGGACTCCCTGGGTAGTGCAACCCACCCTAACTGGTCATTTACTTACCCCTACTTTGCGGACTCTCAGCGTGAAAAAGGCATGGTGTACTCACGTAAATACCCTCTTGCCACGATAGCATGACTCGACCTAGCCCGCCACCCCACTCTACTAATCACTGATGTCAGTTCAAACCGCCTCTGCATAATATTATTCCACCACGACGTCGATGACGCAGCGTGAACGTGTGAACACCCACTTCAAAACCAAAAAGAGCCCGCCCATTCCCACGCATGGTGGAATGGGGCATGCTCGGAGGCTGTCCAGGACATCCGCGCGGTGCTGGAACCGGGTCCAAGTGGTGGTCATCGCCAAACTGGGAAAGGCTGACTACCTGACCCCGGAGCCTGAGAGCTATCGCCCCATCTCTCTCTTGGAATGCCTCAGTAAGCTCTTGGAGAGGTGGTAGCGAAACGCATACTCTTCGACACTGATAAGTTCCAGCTTGTGTCAACCTGTCAATTTGGCACGCGGGCTCACTCCTCGACCCTTGACGCCGCGCTCTCCCTCATGCACGACGCCCAGACCCGAGTAACGGAAGGAGAAAAGTGCGGCATGGTCACGTTCGACATCAAAGGTTTCTTCAACAATGTGAACTCTTCAAGACTAGCCCCTGTCGTCCATAACCTCGGCTTTCCGAGCAATGTGACGGCGTGGGTACAGTCATTCCTCAGGAACCCGCTGGATATGTATGTCATTCAACTCAAATTTATCCGAGGAACGGGCCCAGGGAGTGGGTACGCCTCAAGGTTCTCCAGTCTCCCTTCCTTACGGGATGCAACAATACAGAACACGTCCTGCCCTTGCCACTTGACGAACCTCGCTCTTAACTCGAGGAAGACGCGCTTATCAGTACCGATATGAGGAAAGAACCCTCAGTCACTCGCAACGGCGAATTTTCCTCATCTTTACGGTGTGAAAGGAGAAGGGAAGACAGTAAACATGAGAGATTGAAAGACAACTTGAACGTCCAAAGATGAGTTTTAGTGTAAAGTATCGTTGCCGTCACGGTGTAAGCCGAAAAATCATCATATGAAACAATCTGTCGCGCTCGGATGAACAAACGGGCCAAGAACTATCATAGGAGACTTCGTCGCCCAGCAAGGATGCTACATGTCACTCGTGGAGTGTAACATGTAACATTACATGCCAATTTTGGACGTCGGAAAGTGACAAATGTGACATGTGACTTATGACAATAAATTAGGTAAACATTATTTTTGTTCAATAACTTTGTCACGTGACGTGTTAGGCCTGTTAGGGGGCATACGGTTGGATGATTTATCAACCCCCCTGTATGTGGTTCCCCATCTTCGTTCAAAATGCATATTTCAATACGTTCCACGTAAGGATTCATGGAACTCGCGAAAAAGCCCGTTTCACAACATATAACGACATTCAGTAACCTCCAAAGGACATCCCAAGCCCCGCCCCTTTACTCATATCTTCCTATCAATGATGACATCGACTACAGAAAAAGTTTCAGCTCGAGTCGACGCAAGAGCCACATTACTTACATACGGAGGGATTACCCACAAGTCTCACTGGTCCAGTCCCGATCAACAAGTTCGGCTGCTCGTCGCCCTCAACCCATATCTCCGCAAAGTTCTTGTCCTCACTATCATATGGGCATGACATGTGCAGCCCGATCGTGAACTTCTTCCCAGTGTCATGTCGCTTCCCCGTGATCCATACCTTGCCCTCTGTCCCCATCGGACCTATGGACGTCCAAGTCAGTGCTTCAAACGTCAAACCCCAGACAGACGAAGTAGTCACCGAAATGATCCTTGAGCTGAAACGCATCGGATGTGCTCAAAAGACCGACTTTGCCGTTGTTTGGCCAGCGTAGCCAGTATCCGTGTGTAGGTTCTCCATTTGTGGTCACTACAAGATCAACTTCGAGATTGTTGTAGATTATAAAAGTCGAGGAGTAGTCTCCCATGGCAAGTGAGTGAGTCGAAAGTGAACCTCGAGGGTGTTGAATGGAGCGATTGGCTTGCTTTTATACTATGCACGCAGCCTTGTGCTCTCACGATACTCCGCAGCATTAGAGTGATGGTCTGAGAAGGACGTCTAAGAACGCTATATTCCGGGGGCTCGCAGGAAGTTAGCAAGGATGGAATAGTGATTACGCTACCCCTGAGCGCTGAGCAGTCATTCGGTGTTGTTTCACGGAATCGCCCAAAAGGTGGCAGAGTCGGGACGGGACGGGCGGCAGGACGAAGGAGGAAAGGGACGGCACGGGTTGTTTACCACCGCTTGGCCCCAGGCGCCCAAGACGCGCCAAACAAACGACCCGTTCCCCAGGGCGGGAACCGCCGCGCCACGCTGAATCAGCGATCGGCCCCTAGACGCTGGTAGACTCTGTCGAGAGAAGCTTGCCTGGAACTGAGGCATACAGTAGGTTCTACAGTATTGGTCACCTGTGTTCTCCTCTCTTGGCATGGTCCGTGTAGCAGTAACAGAAGAATGGTTCATGGAAGGCTTGTGGACCGGTCACCAGGCATGACGGGAGCAAGACTCTGTCGAGAGAAGCTTGCCTGGAATTGAGGCATACAGTAGGTTCTATTAATCACCTGTGTTCTCCCCTCTTGGCATGGTCCGTCCGAAGCCTTTCAAGCTCCTTAGGGCATCTGTACCAGAAGAATGGTTCATGGAAGGCTTGTGCGGATTCGGCACACATATCCTGATCATGAGAAAACAGGTGGCATGACGGACCAAGCAGGAAATTGGCGGTAGAATGAAATTCCGGAACATGTACGCAAGGGAACAAGGGAATGGACCGTGATTGCTCTGCACCAAGATATAAAAGACTGTACATGCGATGAAGAATATGTTCCTTCGCCTGGTTCACAAAGCAGCGCAGTACGTGCTATTCGCAACTCCATTGGAATATCACTCACGCTGGCCGTCCCGAATCGCAACTAGCGTACAACATTCAAGATGACCGACAACATATGGCAAAACTGGGAAGAAGTCACTAACCACCTCCACCCCACCCTGCGCCACCGCAAACTCTTCCGCTCTTCCTGTCCCAACTACGACGGCCATGAAGACTCGTCCCAGAATCTCAACCAAGCTGCCGTCGACATCCTCGTTCAACGCAAAATCAACCGCATTGTCAGTTTCAACCAGGTCGCTTACAATGCGGGGGAGATAGTTAGGTTGGTATAATTTATGCATTTGTGTCAATGCTCAGGCGATTTATGGGTCTAGGTTGAACAAGGCGAACATCATTTACCGTCATCTACCCGTCGAAGACTTCAAGGCAGCCACAATCGACCAGCTCAGGCTCGCAATAGCGTTTGTGAGGGAGGGTTCGCCTGCCAACACGCTGATTCACTGCGGGTTTGGATGGGGGCGGTCAGGCACCGGCGTATCGGCGGTGCAGATGTTCGCGACGTGGGGCGAGTTACCGCATAATGTTTGGAAGATCAAGGGAACCAATCATGTTGAGGAGCAAGTTCAAGTCGACGTTCTCAAAGAACTCCAAACGAGGTACAAGAGGGGCGGTCGCAAAATTCCGGAACCCATTGTAGACCGGTCCGATTTATAATGACAATTTAAGATAATTACAAAGCATAGCGGGATCATGTAATGTCCTTAGAATAAGATTACAAGATCGGTTAGGAGTTATCAGAAAGTCACGCGACTGCAATCAATTAAAAGAAATTCACATGATTACAATATCCATTATAAGAAATTCATGATACATTACAAGATACATTAGCAATTACAATAGGTTGTAAGGCGCAGTCGGTCGATGAGTCGTTCCGTGCCTTCGCCAAGGCCTTCGCACACCGTTCGCATCTCTCACGTGAGCCTTGTTCCCCGTCGCGGACCCTGTAACCTGCTGGACATTATACCGTATCCATTGGTAACGATACGCATCATCAATTTGCGGTTCAACCTCCACAGAACATCAAATGTATTTGTCTGTGATGATCTGAGATCTTTGTGAACCGGAGTTGAGGTTAGGGTCTGTGGCTGAGTCATCTACAAGTGAGCGACTTTGGACGAGCGACTGCCAACAATCTTTCTGTTTGTAACACCATCGTCCGCTCTGAGAATGCCACCCAAAGCAGACATCAACAAGGCCGGTTGGGAGCAGAGCGAATTTCCCATTCTTTGCGAGACATGTGCGCTATAGCTTTTTCCCACCTGACAGCCGTCTAACAGACATCCGAAAGGCCTTGGGGACAACCCATTCATCAGGATGGTACGCGCACAATTCAAAATTTCTTTTCACCGAATGCCAACCTTTTTTTTTTCGTAAAGTCCAAGCAAGAGTTCGGACGGGAATGCGGGACGTGCGCGCGCCCGTTCACCGTCTTCCGCTGGAACCCAGGCGCAGGCATGCGCTTCAAGACGACCGTGGTCTGCCAGACCTGCGCCAAGACGCGCAACGTGTGCCAGACGTGTCTCCTCGACCTCGAATACCACCTCCCGACGCAGGTCCGCGACACCGCGCTGGGCGTCGCGAACGAGGCGCCGACCAGCGACATCAACCGCGAATACTATGCGCAGAACCAGGAGTCCAAGGTGCGCGCCCCCCCCCCCCCCCCCCCCCCCTTCTACTCAGTCAGTAAGGTATTTTTTGACACATATATATAATGTGCAGTTTGCCGGGAGCGAGAATAAGCTGAATGATGGTCGCGCGTCGTCGGCGGGTCGGGAGATGCTCAAGCAGCTGGCGCGCACGGAACCTTATTACAAGCGCAACCGGCCACATATATGTTCTTTCTACGCCAAGGGGGACTGCAATCGCGGCACGGACTGCCCATACCGGTACGATAAATTTCTTCGTAGTAGGATCGAGGAGCTGAGTCCGCTCATTTTCTAGACACGAGATGCCCGTAGAGAACGAGTTGTCGAAGCAGAACATCCAAGATAGGTATCTTGGACAAAACGACCCCGTCGCGCGCAAGATCTTGGCTGGGCATGCTGACAAGCAGGGCCTTAAGCCGCCAGAAGATGAATCTGTGGTACGTCCTCCGTCCAGTGTCTCAAATTTTGGTGGCTCACATGCACCCAGATGTCTCTATTCCTATCCTCCTTACCGGCGTCGGCAACGGAGGATATTGTCCGCACGCGCGTCATCAAGTCACTACCCGGTGTTGAACCCACATCTCTGCGCTCAGTAGTTCACGTCGCAAAATCAAGGTGAGCCCCCCCCCCCTCATGTCGGAATTCCCCTCATAGTCCCCAACTCCAGATGCGCATTTGTAAACTTTAAAGATCGCGTCTCGGCGGAGCGCGCAGCTGAAGCCTGGGCCAATGGGCTCGACATGGACGGCGAGCGTCTTGGGGTACGCTGGGGACGGAGTAAAAATACCTCAGCCACAACCCCCGCAGTCCCAGCTGTAATAGCAGCGTAAATGTCAGTTGTCGCCACGCATATTTCACGCTCTGATTGTTTGTTGTGTATCTTACGGGTCCAGTGTGTTTCAGAATAGAGTAATGATAAAAAATATTAAGGAACAGGAATGGCGTGAACAAAGTGTCGTAGACCGTCGCTATGATGGCACCACAAAGCCTCCGATGATAACAGCAGTCAACCAGGTCGCGAGCGGCTTGACGTTTGCACCCGTCGCTAACGCCCAACCAAAGTTGATCAGCCCAGGACCAGCTGCATGCGGCAGACGTCAAAATGACTATTATTAGCGGCGATCTAGCGGCACGTCGTCCCAAAAGAAGCTTACGGCAGATACCTTCGATCCCCCACCCAACACCGAACAAAGCAGCGCCTGTCAACAACCGTGCGTCAACCTTGCCCTTCTTTGGCACGCGCACCGTCCCAATGCGATAGAGCAACGTGGTGAGTGGGATCGCGCCGACGGCGAGGTACACAAGCGACGAGTCGAATGCCGTATGTGCTGGTGTCAACAGGAACGCGAGGACACGCCGCGAGTCGGAAAGGTTGGACAGACGCAGCGCGAATGCAAACCCAAACGCGCTGCAGAACGCGACTGCCCGGCGCGCGTGGACACCCGCGCTAATCACGCGCGAGGCGGCGAGGGTCGAAACGAGAGCCACGACGCCGCTGGCTAGAAAAGCGCCGCCGTGAGCGCCGAGCGACGGGTCCCCCGGTATAGGGGGGAGCGTGCCGTGGAAGAGACGCGCGGTGAGCGAGGCAGTCGCACAGAACGTCGCGGTTGCGGCGATAGATCTGGGGTGTGCAAATTATGTTTGCGACCATAAATGGTGAGCACGCAGCGCCGGGGATTTCTTGTAGCGGACCAATAACGGACCTGCTGGAGAAATGTGACAGGCCACAAATCATGTGTCTACCACGGGCAAGAAAAAGGGGTGGTGGTGAGAGGAAGTCGCCATTGGTAGTCATGAGGCCGAAAAAAAAACCCAGGTTGTACCTACCCGGACGTGCAACCGTTGCTCATCTGTTCGTGACCAGGTGGTGAGACTACTGTAGGCAATGAATGGACTACTATCATAGTCTGACGGACCTTTGCACCTGCGCCGACAAGCAGCCCGGATAGCATGAGGGGGAGTGGAGCAGTGTCTCCTACAGTAGGCTTGTCCCCCTCGATGACCGCAACGGCAACACCACCGAGGACTAATCCGAGCACTGACATAGCGTCTTCTAGCCTACCGCGCGCGGCGCCATGCATGAAACCAGAGATGCCGAAGGTGTTATCATTGAAGGAAAGAAGGGCCTGTACAGGGAAAGCGAGGCAGACACCACCGAGAAACGATTGAAGAGGAGTGGGACCGGGCAAAGACATGATGAGGTGGGTATATGCGGGGGGGATATGACATTTTAGAGAGAGAGAGCGGAGTGAAGAGACCAGATTTTGAGCGTGTCTCGGACCGGTGAAAATGTCGTTCAGGGGATCGTCGCACTTCTGCACTTCTATTTCACAGGGTGCCAAACCCATGTCAATCGGTCTCATGTGAATGGAAAACCTGACAGTTATTCGTCCCGCTGTCATCTCACATGGAGACACTGCAACACATAGAGACGTCAGAAGGACAAACCATTCACCCAGTCTCAACTGGGGTCCTGTCAAACTAGAGCATGATTCGCAAATACCAACCGGATATGGCTTTGTGGCCCCAGCAAGATCACTACGATAGCTGATAAGTGATAGGCACACATCTAACCCCGTGGGGTCACTTTAGCGCCCTCCAACGTAAGTACTTATAATAAATAGATAGCGAGATCGTCGACGAAAATATCATTACTGTCCATTCGTCCTCTGAAATATGCTCATCACAGGATATACAACTACGATCCAGAACCGAGGTTTAGACCAATCTGTTTCGCCAAGGTCTGTGCATAACAAAAAAGGTCAACTCAAATTGACAGTAGAAGAAATGAGTGAACGGACCTCTAGGTCACTCGCAGAAATAGGGCAGGTGAATGAGATTGAGTTGCTGATGGTTGGCGAAACCGAAACAAAGAACACTTTCACGCCGACAGTCAAATCGTACTTGACTGTCAAATCTCTTTGCGGCGAGGCGAGGCATTTTGCCGCAATGTCGGTTATAATGGCAGAACTCGGATCAATGCTCTCCGTGTAGTCGATCGCGAACGGGAATGTGAAGCTCGTCGTGGAATGCGATGGTAGCTTCACATTACTGAGTGTTCCATTACCGATGTATGTATTGTTGATAGGGTAGATGATCTATACTGGCGGTCAACGTATAGATGGCACGCAGATGCACCGGTACTCACGTTGGCCGTCACATGAGTAAGTTTCGCCGAGAAGTAATTTGGGTTGACAACTCTATAAGCAAACAATCAATGGTGCCGTACACCGCGGGGAGATCGTCGACACCCACTGCACAGGAAGGCCCAATTTCACTTGAATCCCGTCGTTCACGACGTTAACGCCTTGTGTGACAACTGGGGACTGAGATCCCCCGGCATGAGTCAAATGCCATTCTCAAATATGATCGAAACTTACCGTGTTGTTGTTACTTCTGATATATGATGTCCGGGGGTCGTATCCACTGAAAATAGGGATAAGTGCGCGCTTGAGGGAGAGTGTAGAACCAACTTACTAATGCGAGGCAGAGAGCGATCGCAATTACGAGGAATAAAGCGATAAAAACGGTACAGAAGAAGAAGCGGCACAAACACCGCAGGCCACCTCCCTGGACAGCAGAGCACAGAAATGTCGGCGTCAACCCCGTGCCAAGCAAGCTCAACTCGCACATACCCGTGTCCATAGATGGCGACCCTGCTGGTAGCGCCACGTCCGCACATTACGAGGATTCCTGTCAGGAGAAGTGTGAGCATGCCGCGGTCCACGGACACGTGCGGGAGACAAAGCACGGACTTATTCCGGGGAGTTGCACTGAACTCATCAGCGTAGAACGTAGGCTCCTCCTTATTTTCATGATTTAATGGGTCCGTTGAGTGACCCTGAGATAAAGGGTGGATGGGTTCATCTTGGTACGGTTCTTGAATTCTCCCCTGATCGTTGGAATTGTGTCGTTGGTGCGTGTTGTATGGATCAAAGTGGGAGCCATCGTAGTATGCATCTTGCTGCTGGTTATCGTTATAGTATTGGCTGGCCTCGCCAGTAGGATAAGGGGGCATTGTGATGATGGTTGTGGGACAATGAAAAGGGAAACTCTAGGATGCTTGGCTGCGCAGCAACAGGTATTGGAGCGACCATGCTACAGCATTGAATAAACCTGAACAAACAACGCTCGGCCGGGGTGGCGCCGCGGGTGGAAACGATATGTAGGGCCATGTGTAGGCCGCCGCTACAAGAGGAGACTGAGAGGAGAGGGATGGAACGCAAGCGCAATCTACGTAGTCACCTCT
>JAKEYF010000552.1:0-29843 GCA_021527775.1 Lactarius sanguifluus
GGAGGGCGGTGATGTCCGTATACACTTGTACGTCCTGAAAAAGTCCACGGCGGGCGAGGGCGACAAGCTGTTTCCGAAAGTCGAAAACTTCTCGAACCCCGTTTCATACTTGGGCAGAAGCTTGTGCCGCTGTAAGTTTATTTATAGGTGCAGCCGCACACGATGCGCAAGTTGGCAAAGGAGGCTGGAACTGGCTAGTGCGTGACTTCACCCGTGGTAGCAACAAATGCAAATTCGAGAAAGTTCTTTCTATTTGTTGCTATAGTTAACTTACCGTCATAAATAATCGTGCAAGTCTTTGGAGGGAAAGTGAGATTGTGGTTTATCGTTCATGCACATATCTTTTTCCTGACGTGTTACTGCTTCTTCTGTTGTCCAACAGGCTTCGGGACGGGGATGTTTCTTATAAGTTGGCAGTTAGTAGATGACCCAGTTAAGTCCATTACCCCCAAACCTGAAGAATTTAGCCATATAGAACGAGTTTGCGCCGTGGCGTTGCACGGGCATCGACACCGTGGGCTAAATCTTATGCGGCGTTGAACCCCGTTCGCTTGCAATTGATATCGGCCCCAGAACGGGGGTTCCTCCATTCATTCGTCAGTGGGGTGAAAGGCCACTGCGTAACCGGAATTGAGTATAGCACCAACGCAAGACCCTCGAGGTGATTATTATCGGTGGTTGCAGTCAAACCCTAAACGTTTTAGGGAAGGATCGATCCCTGTTCGCAGCATGGCACTTCCGGACTTCTTGAATTGTGGTAGTTTATTGCTTTCATAAAGGGCCTTGACATCGCCATGATCCTGGAAGTACTACGTGAGGGGAAAGGAAAATCTAGGATGCTTACTTACGCTCGATGACGTCGCCTCCTTGGAACGTGTAGAATGACCCATCGACAGCATCTCATAGCAGCTCCCAGCCTGGGAGAGCCCGAGCCAAACATCTCCATCGCGGCGACATTCCCAGTTGGAGACTTGGAGTAAACAGGCCATAGCCAAGAGCGCCTTCGGAGTAGTTCACACGCCCAGACCCGATCGGAACTTGAACGAACTCGATCATCCCACCCACGGGCTGTCTACCAACGCATCTACAGGATGTCTTATGGTCGCCTAAGGTCGAAAGGTCTTCATATTGATTGAATCCCGTCCACTCTGAGGCTGTGATCATTCATTTTTGTGGACACTCAGGCTGTGGTTGGTGGTCGGAAAACAGAACAATACGGCGCTTTGCTTTGTGGCTATCGCTTAGACCTTGCAGCCACAATCCGACACCACACTCTGGGGCCACAAACGGGCCAGCTGGTCCCTATAAAAACCTGGGTAAGGACTGTCTCGGGAGCGCCACTTCTTACATCCAGCCACTACTCGACACCCAACATTTTCTGTGACCCCGCTCTTATTTGACGACTATGTCTGCTTCCGAAGCACCAGTAAATGCTGAGCAACTGCACGAGATCAGTGATTCGGTGGCAGCGATGGTGTCCTGCATCCTGCAGGAGCAACTTGCGCCCATCCTGGAGACTATTCGCGAGCAATCGAGACTCCTCGATTGGCACTCGGCCCCTCCTGAACCACAGTACCGTCATGAACCGTTACAACGTCGGGAAGCTCGATGATCTACGCGATCTTCAAACCAACGTAAAGTGAGTTGGTTGTGGACTTTCGGGCGAGCGACGCTCTTAGCCTCGTTATAGTTATAAATTACAATTCCACATCGACCCGGAGGATAGAAAACGTCCGACCTATCGCGGCCCGCAACCTACCTCCGCTCCCCAAAGTACAGCAATCGCTACGAGCACTGGGTCTTCTCCCAAGAAGGACGCCTTCCCTCTCTCGGAGGGCTCACCTCCCGACAGCTCCTCGCAAGGTTGCACGGATTCGCCTATCGGTATCTCAAGCGCGCCTGATGCCCCAACACGTCAGCTCACGCCAACCTTTGGACCTCCTGCAACCGACTCTCCATCGCCGCCAACTCCCCCGAAGGTCGCCACAGGTGGATGTGGCGCGCCAACTACCAAGCGGGGTCTACGGCGCGAACGTGCCCACGACGAGACGCCAGATCCGATGTGGAACTCGTCACGCGAGATCGACCTGTCCGAACCCGTTCCTGCTCCCGTGCCCCCGCCTCCATACGTCCCGCCGCCAGCCTACGCAAACGGGGCGGCCGCGAGCCGCTCCGAGACAAAAGAGGAGGACATGCCCCCTGCTGCTGCTGCGCAGCCGAGCAAAAAGGCTGCTGGGAAGAAACGAAAGCGCGATGACGACAATGACGACGACGGTGAAGCGCGTGTCGACCCTCCTGTTTCCGGTTCTGAATGTGGCAAGCCCGAGCGAAAACGCAAGAAGGACACGACGATTTCGACGGAACGCATACCTATTCCAGAAAGCTTCCTCAGACTGGCACGCTTGAACATCTTTGGGGAGCCGTCTTTTGAAGAACGTCGGTGTGAGGTTGAGCAGATGAGATACATGAAGAACCTCTTCCGGGGTGGCGCTACCTAGCTTCCCTGAGGATCAACATCATTTGGTAGTTTTATTTATTTCGGTTTTTTTGGCCTGCGTTTGTATGGACCATTGTCTCTTTTTATAACGTCGTTCGATATTACTTACACTGTATGATGTTGTATACATTTCGTCAGAACAGGTCTCTGTAGCATGCAGTCTCTTCCTTTACCTCTCATTTTGGTGCGGATGGCGTCTGGAGATTTTATGAACTGTGACTAGAACCCCAATATATTTCTCTTATATGTGCCCGTAGGGGTAGTGCAACAATTAGGCTGTGCAGCAGGGACAGTAGGAATCCATAGAGATTGTAAGTTACTTTTGGGAGCGTTCCCTCGCCGATAAGACTAGGTAGGTATTCTCTAAGCGCTAACAGGTGCACTTACAGCCTGTCCAGCCCCTGCACTGAGGGCAATCGCCGTTTCCTGATATAAATCACGGACCTGCACAGACACGGGGTCTACAACGTTCCGCAACGCCGCGAGTACGGCACTGGCGGTCATCTGCAAGCTCCATAGGCTGACCGTCTTGACACGGTGATTAAAGTTGGCCTGCGTGACGTGATACGCGAATGCGTCATAGACCTTGAGAGCAATGTCGTCCATAAGGCCAGCTAGTACGAAAAAATTACGGTCAATCTCGAGTCATGGATATGACTGCGTAGTGTAGGGAACTCACTTTCCCACATCTAAATGGAATTGTCGTAAGGCAGTGTCTGGACCTTAGCAATGAGAGACGTACCGTCCAAGAGCCATCAAAGTGCTCAAGGCCTTTGACTACCCGACAGCGGACAGGGATCAGCGTACGATTGGCACTATTACAGGGGGTCAGCAATCGCGAACACGGGTCGCAGGGTATGACGGTAGATCACTTCATGAAGGCCACGATGGGCCGAATGAGTGCATTCGAACTGTAACTGAGTTCGTTGGTCCAAATGGGCACTGCGGCCTTCAAGTCACGGAATCGCAGGTCGATATCGATCACGACTTTATCTTGTCCTTGCCCCTCGCCTTCACTGTGTTGTCGTGGTACAGTCAAGGGTGGTTTGGCAAGCTCACGTTGTCCTGGAATACGCTCTCTGACAGCTGCAACGGCTGTGGTGGCCAGCGCGTCTATGAGTTCGTTCAGCGAGTCGGCGTCAGGGTTCCGCGGGAACTTGATGTCGAGTACTGCGTCTAATTTTCCGGAAGTGATCCAGGAGATGGGGCCTTCCTCTGTGGTCATTGCTTGGAGATGGTCTATGTTGACGCCGTCGATTCGGAATCGAGACTGAATCTGTTGCAATCACCGGATGCGAATAGAAAGGCAGGAGAATGCTGACCATCGTGGACCAACCACCATCCCTAGCATCTTGTTCGTTCGTTCTCCCAATACTCTGCGGACGATGCAAACTAAATAGGCAGTTGTCGAACTGGCCTACGATACCTTCCGCCTTCAGAAAGTCATAGAACAGCCACTGCTTACGCAGCGTGCCAAGATCTGCGCGGAATATTGAAAAGGTATAGGGCCGGAATCCTCCTGGTTGATATACGGTGACGAGAACATCTTCTAATGTGAGTGATTCGAGTTCAAAGTCGCCTTGTTGGGCTATGTGACGAAACGAGGCAGGATCAAGGTCAGGAGACCACCGAACCGAGCGACGATCTAGAGCAAGATTAAGTAGAGTAAGTCGAAATGCCAGATGAAACAGGCGTACCTAGAACACCGCGCACACCCTTGATAACAGCATCCTTCACCAGACCCTTGCCATCAAGCCACTGCCACAGACTGAGGGTGACATCGATGCTATCAACATTAAGGTCAAACATGGACCACTTGATGTCTTCGTCTGAATTGCGGCGCTTATCGCTAGAATCCTCTTCCTCGTCCATCGTGTGATTGGCGGGATGGTCGCTGACGTCATAGCCTAATGCGGCGGCGTGAATAGCCCTGTTACTTTCATCTATCCTGTTGGCGTCGGTGTTGGGTCGTCTTATAATATACACATTCTTGAAAGAAATGCGAGAGTCCTTCCATTTAGGCACAATGGCAGATTCGAAAATAATAGTGACGCCTGTCTCGGAAGTGAGATAATCGCTAATTGCGCGGGCGACGTAGGCTATACCTTTCCTCAGCAGTGCACAGTGATGTGAAGAGTGGGTACAAATACCTTGGAGGCGAAGGCTATTCGCTACTGCGAACACAACGGAAAAGAATGTCGTTCTGGAAAACGGTAAGCACTTGGAGTGAAGCGATGCCACATCCTTAATACTCACGTTCCAATCAGGATCCAGAGGCCGTGACCAACCAAGAACCAAGTGACAAAAGCTGAGATATCGTCCGCGTTGAACTTGCGGAAGTTTCGAATGAAAAACCAGCGAACGCGAACGCGCATGCGCTGGACAAAACCGTTTGCGGCATTAAGGAAGTCGTCCCGAGAAGGTCTAGAAACATGGGGAAGTGACTGGGCGAGTCTACGAAAGAAGCGGGGATAGTTGTTGTCGTAAACATTATGAGGGGTGCTATCAGGATTTGAACTATTTTGGTGAGATGTAGCTGTAGAATGCTGTGGGGATTGTTGCGGTTCTAGGCTGTGGGGGGTAGCGCGAGTGGAAAATGGCTTGTAGTGCGAAGGGCATGATGAATAGTAGAAAGTACGATGGAGGGTAGATGTTGGAGTAAATGAAACCGGACGAGTAGATATGGAGCAAATAAGGGGCGGTGATGGTCGAGGTCGAGTGAAGAAAGAGTGTATGAGGGAATACCGGTCGGCGTGTGCAAGACGGCGAGCGAGACTACGCGACGCGGGATACATCGACAGTTGTCGCAGGAACACGGTGCACGGTTCACATGGGCGAGACGACACCTCCGTGGGAATATTACACCGCTCTCCGCGGGCCGGTTATGTTAGCGTTGGCTCACAAGCTCAGCTTCAGCTTCTCCTCTCGCTTATACCATCATCATGAGTCAATATCCCATCCCACCACCCTCTTACGGTTCTACTTCCCCTTCCCCTAAGTCTCCCAATGCTCCGCTACGTGCTGGGCTTAGGTACCAGGATGAGCCTGGTCCTAGTGCCGGGATCTATAACCAACCTGCCCCCGGAGATCTTCCTGACGATTTCAAGGTTGGCTCGTTGTATCCACTTACCACTCACCTTTTCTGACCTGTCTCCTAGTACGGCGTCACCGTCACGGAGAGCTCCGTTGAGATCCGCAATGCATTTGTCCGAAAAGTGTATACTATCCTTTGTGCGTCTCCCTCCATTACTCTCCTTGACAAGGCTGATGTCCCTGTTCTCTGTTGCAGTTGCTCAAGTCGTGAGTATTTTCGAATGCTCATCTGTCTCGATTTGACCTCAAACCTACCTTCTCAGTTGGCCACCACTATTGTAGGCGGTCTCCTGTCTCAGTCCCCGTCAACCATATTTTGGGTTCAGACTCAGTGAGAGCCCCCCAATCTCCACTCTACGTGCATTAACAGCAGTTCAGCGTCTGGTCGTTCTATGTCCCCCTCTTTGGGACCCTCATCGTTCTAGGACTGCTGTACTGGAAGCGCCACAGCCACCCTCTGAACATCGGTCTCCTGGCACTCTTTACCCTTATGGAGGCATTCACCCTCGGCGTGGTCACTGCTTTTTATGACAACGTGATCGTCCTTCAGGCTCTGCTCATTACAACTGGTATATTTCTTGGTCTCACACTCTTCACATTGCAGAGCAAGGTAGGTTATTGATCCAGTGCATTCCGATGCATGTCCGATAATGTACCTTTTAGTATGACTTCTCGGGTATGGGTCCGTGGCTATTCGGTGGCCTTCTCGCCTTGGGTGAGTTTTTGACCTATGCTACCCTGGACCCTCGATCTCATCGTGCGCAGTGATGACCGGCTTCGTCGGAGTCTTTATCCCATTCAGCTCGACGATGAATCTCATATACGCTGTCGTGGGCACACTTCTGTTCAGCGGATACATCGTCTACGACACGTACCTCATCAACAGCCGCCTCTCCCCCGACGAATACATCATGGGGGCAATTAGTCTCTACCTCGATTTCATCAATCTCTTCCTTAATATCCTCCGTCTGCTGAGCAACATGCAAGATCGTTGAACGGAATTGATTGGACTTGAGTTGGTCTTTATTGTTTCCTTTATGTGTTACCGATCGCCTGGAATCTTTGTAAAGTGACTCAAATACATTCTTGCGTGCTTGATGCAGATCGGTCAGCACAGTGATAATCTCCAACCACGCGTGCATTTTACCAAAAAAAAGTGTAACAATATCTACGGCAGTAAGTAACGCCTCTCACGAGAACCTTCCCTCTTGGATTCAAAGTCACTGCTCCGTCTGTCCACGTCGTCCTACCCGTCGACGTTAACATTACGCACTTGAGATCGGCGATGTGCCACTTCAGCCCGGCTCGGTATGGCAAACGAAGATACGTACCAGTGATGCGGACAGGATCACCGGCAGGTAGTAGACATAGGTTGCATAGACCTGGGGGAGGGGGTATGCGGCTCCGAAGAAGAGAAACACGCACATACATTTTGGGGCCCGGAGGGTGCCCCACGGCGGATGCACAGATTTCGGGCGAGCACTGGCGGTTTGTACTGGATTGCTCCGCCGACTTGTATAAAAATATCAAGAGGCCGTGGCCATGCCGCCCGTCACAAACATACTAGGCCGCGCTCGTTGATGCCAAGGGTGCCACCAACGGCGACATAGAAGATATCTTATGACGTCGATGCAACGTGAGAAGGCAGACTGACACCAAAGTTGTGGCCAAGGCAACTATGGATAGACCCGTTCCTGCTCCCGTGCCCCAGGCTACACAAACGGAACAGCTACGAGCAGCTCCGAGACAATAGGACACACCTTCTGCACAAGTGTAGCCGGGAAGATACGAAAGCGCAAGGTCGACGACGATGCTTCTTTGTGCGGTGGTGTAGTGCTTGTCGATCCTCTGATTCCGGTTCCGAATGTGGCGAACCCGAGCGAAAACTCACGATTTCGACGGAACGCATACCCATTCCAGAAAGCATCCTCAGACTGGCCGCTGGCATGCTTGAACATCTTCGGGAGCCATCTTTTGAAGAACGTCGGTGTGAGGCGAAGCAGATGGATACATGAAGAACCTCTTCTGGGGTGGCGCTACTTAGCTTTCCTGAGGATTGGTATTCTCTAAGCGCTGACAGGTGCGCTTACCCTATCTAGCCCCTGCGCTGAAAGGCAATCGCCGTTTCCTGATATAAATCACGGTCCTCGCAACGCCGCAAGTAGTGTACGGCACTGGAGATCATCTGCTCCATACCGACCGTCTTGACAGCGGACAGGGATCAGCGTACGGTTGGCACTACTACAGGGGGTCAGCAATCGCGAACACGGGTCGCAGAGCATGACGGTAGATTTACTTCATGAATGCCACGACGGGTCGAATGAGTGCAATCGAACTGTAGCTGAGCTCGCTGGTCCAAATGGGCACTGCGGCCTTTAGATCACGGAATATCGCAGATCAATATCGATCATAACTTTGTCTTGTCCTTGCCCATCGCCTTGGGCCTTGTGATTGTGCTGGTGGAGTCACCCCCTCACATGTAGATATCGTCATGGAGCCGAGTGGTTTGTTTCGACGTGCCATTGCTATATTTTATCCGGGTTCTACTTGTACTCGATGCTGCTACTCATCCGACCATCCGAAAGTACGACTACATCTAGATTGTTTTTGTTCCACCCTTATTCCTTACTTTTTCTATCGTCGTGATTCGAGTACGAACGGCAGCTCCTGCAGGGGGCTGGTGCAATGAGGACGCTCGACATCATCATCTTGTCGTCGCGAAACCCCCAGTCGAGATGGACTGTGGCACTGATGCACCGCAGCTGTCCGCCGCAGCCCTGTCCGCCGTGACCGTGATGACGATGTCTGCACCGGCGCGGAACGTATCGTAAAAGTCAAAGTGGCAGGGCGACGCCTGCGTGACGTTGTTGACCCGCACGCTCTGCACGTACGCCGCGGCTCCAAGCGGGACCGTCGCGCGAACGGAACTTGCGTCGAACCCGTCGACGGTCACGGTCGTGCTCACGTTCAGGTACGGGTTGTGCACGGTGTACTTGGGCACCATCGGCGAGAGCACGAGAAGTTCGCTCGTGCCGGGGACTGCCAAAACCCATCCCCAGACAGAACGGTCATTCGGTGTGAAGGAAACATATATAAATAACAGACCAGGGTACAGCCCGAGGAGATGCCAGGTGAGTAGCGTAGCCATCGCTGCTTGGTCGTCATTCCCGGGTAACCCGGCCGGCGCTAAACGACCAACAAAAGACACGATGTATTGCGAGCCGCGAGATATTGTGCGCGTGGACAGGACGTACTGATGTCAAAGTTTGTAAATACAGCTTTTCGCACGGTGTCGACGGAGCTTGCAGGTGCGTTTGCGTAGTGATACGATACTGGCGCCTGTATTTGTTACCATACCGGCACTCAGAACGCGGATCAGGCGAACGCTTGGGGAGAACATGCCTGGAAAGATGGCTCGTTCCCGGCCAAGTAGTATCCGGCGTTGAAGAAGTGGTCCAGTCGTTTGATAAAGGTGGACTATTAGGAGTTCAGTGAACGGGACGTTCGTTTTCGCGGATGACGGCTAGTAGGCTCACGTCTCCTCCCATCAAGGTGATCAAGTACGCCATATCGTGCGGCACGAACCAGCTGTACTCCCAGGACGACGATTCGTAGAAGCCGACGGTGTTGTCGCTTTGCAACGAGCATTCTCGGTTCGGTTGGGGGTCATTGGGCGAGCAGGCTACGGGGTCCACTACCGCGAAAGTTCCATTTGGGAAGCGTTTCTGCATGAAACCTGACAAGACGATATTGGTGAGGGAAGCACACACAGAGCGTGGGACTCCTCACCGCGAAAACCGTCGCTTTCCACATCGGGATCCCAAATGTTCCTATAGCTCTGATGCGAGACATTATGCGAATGCCAATGGGTAAAAGCGCGGACTCACCAGGGAGCGGTTAGCGTACTTTGCTTCGTCATTTGCTTTGTTCAAGAGGAGGGCGACTTGGCGAATCGCAAAGTCCTCGAAAGCATACTGCGAGACAACTCGGCTCGATCAGCGGGCACGTACGAGTCACATTGCACGCGTACCTCGAGGGTTCTGCTCCCTTCGCGCGTGGTGCGCCCTATGCTGGAAGTGTCAAGTGCGCCGTAAGGCACGTAGCCATAATAACTAGAGGCACGGCAAACGTTCAGGGCGCGTGAAAAGTAGGAAACCTAGGTGCGGTGAAACTGACTTGTATACATTGGACTGCCGGCCCTGGATGTTCCACTCTGGTGGGTTGACTTCGGCGTCTGCGAGTTGCGCGGCGTAGAGCTCTGCGAGGTCGACTCCCAGTGCCTTCGCTTTGTTGTGATAGTGGATGGCAAAATGTCCCACGATGACGTCGGCGCTCGAGCATGTAGAGTCGCCTCAAATGAGCAAGCGTCAAGGGGCAGCAGAGGAACAGTCAACCAACCTCCTTGCGTCCAGCCGGGAAGGTTGTTCGCACGACACTCTGGCATCCAGCCTCTCTTGCGGTACCCGTCGATGTAACTGTCGACGATCTGTGCGAACACTTCAGGGGAGTGAAGGGTCATAAGGGGATAGAACGTTCGGAACTACGGGGCCTCCGGTTGACAAGGGGGCTGCGAGTTCGAAGATTCAACTAGCTTACCGTGTCCCAGCTGAAAATCGGGAAATCAGTGATAGATTCGCGAGCCAATAGGGTGAAAGAACAGACCTGCAATACAACGAGTCGAAGTAAAAGGCAGTCGTATTAGCAAAGTCTCCTTGCGCCTCGCCCGTGGCATTATTCTTAATGAGAATATGTGCGGCCAAGTCAGCACTCTCAACTGAACTTGGTTCCCGAAAGTGAGAGGCGCTCACCGGTGTGAATGACGCACGATACAGAGATGAGTAAAGTAGTTCCGTAACATTCGGTGGCGTATGAGGGACGTCAATCTCTATCCGACTCAACCTCTCATTCCACAGTGCCTTGCTTCTAGTGACGATTTCTTCGAAGGTGGCAGTACCGATCTCGGATTCTGCATTTGCGCACGCTTGTGCCTCAGAGAGGAAGGAGACGCCGACGCGAATGGTCACTTGAGTGGGGTACCCCGAAAACGAGAAGAGCGCCCCAGCCTCGATCGCACCTTCGATGAGACTGACCGGGAAGTTGAGGCTCGTTTCGCCGAGACCTCGAGCGACGACCCCGTTTCTAACATAGACAAGACAAAGGAGGTTTCAGAAGTGTGAAGAGACAAGTAGGACACACAGACAGGTCACCGGTCCAGACCCCGAACTGATCCAATTTCTGCGCGCCATTGTTGAAGAGGTCGTAACACGCAAACGCCTGATATTTGGTCGACCCCGGCCCAAAACTGTCGCCTCGCATAAGAAATAAGAGAGAAAGAAGGCATTTGTCAGCTTGCCTCGAGCCCCAGAAGCCGCCGATTGTGATTCGCCCTGCGTTGGGATCTATGTTCAGATCCCCCCCCTGGAAAGATGTAGGCAGGTCATTCGCAAGGTCGAGCGTGAAAAAGGGCGTGTTGCCCTTCGGAAAGGTGAACCGCTCAAGACCCGCACGTCGCGTCGAGGTTGCTTCCATCTGGATGCTATTGTTGAGGGTGAGAGAGAAATACCCGGGGGTGGCATCTTCGGAGGATATGAGACACGTGTGCCCAGTAAGAGCACATTGGGCTAAATACCGTCGGTGTTGTTCTTCCTCAGGCGCTCACGACCCCGAAGGTTAGGTGCGCACGAGTCGAATCCGCCAGGGCAAATCAAAGGCATGACTTCGAAGTTCCCATAAGTCCCTAGCCATCGCGATGTCAGTGTTAGGGTTAGAACCTATGTCGCCGCCAAACCTAAAGAAGATCCTGTCCCACTGTCATGCAACGGACTAAGGCCTCGGACGAGTTGAGTGGTGTCAGCGACGTAGCCTGTTGATCACGATGTATCTAGCATCGGTAACAGAGCTAATCTATCCTACCAGCAGGAGCGTAACCTGTCATGTCCGTGGCAAACTTCACCTAGATCAACGGTTTGCGAGACAACGTTGGCTGCTTAGTAAACGCGATAGTAAACGCGACAGAGCGGGACGTACCATCCCAAACGGGACTGAAGCTCCAGGGCTGCATCATACGTAGTTGCTCAGATTCAAGGTCCACTGAGCGCTCACCATACATCTCCAAAATTATCTAGCACATGTTCATGTATATCAAGCCTGAGATGAAAATACGAATTCGATCACATGCGGCTGCGTACCAGTGCCAATGAAAGGGTTAACGAAGGCAGTATAATCAACGGTCGATGCATCGACGGCTGCTTTGATGGCTGCCGTGATCCTGCGCTGCACTTCAGGAGAAGGCTGCGCGCGCACACTGCTGCCGCCAGCTACGACCAAGACTGCGAGAACTCTGACGATGGATAAAATAGCCATGCGGGTTGAAGAAAGGAGCGGTAAAGGAAAATATTTATACTGTACCACCACACGCAACGCACACGCAAGTTATTCTCTTTGAGAACGCGTAAAACGCGGAAGAACGGAAAAGATGGTATTCATTAGGGCCATGGTTACAAGGGTAAGATGTTCCGCGGAACTAGCCATGGTGGTCCGCATGCGCCATGATCGCTTCCCGTGGTACGCTGCTTCGACATGCCGATTCGCCAGGGCACTCTTCTGTCTTGTCCTTACAAGTCCGCGGGTAGTTCAATACGTATGGTATTGCATCATTTGCCAATAGCCGAAGGAAATATAGATGCTGTGTGGCGGAAGACCCACATATAAAGCTTATACACACGCCGGGAAGTGTCGCCCTGTAATGAGCTATTGAGAAGGCCGGTCAATCTGGAGAGCTATTCTCAGGATGTGTTCCCAAACAAGATCGAGGCCCGGGCCGTCAGGGGCCCAAAACTGGCGTTCATGATTAGGGAGTCTCGTGAGGACATAACCCGCAACATCAGATTCGGGTCTCCCGATGCCCAAACGAAGGCGGTGGAATTCTTTGGTACCGAGGGCTGAAATGAGACTGCGAACACCATTATGGCCGTTGGCTGACCCGCCGAATTTTGGCGATAGGACTGTCGGCTTGTGCTCCAATGAGTCATGAATGACGACGAGGGAGTAAGGCGCGCGGGTCGTCTTCCTAAGAGCCATGGAAACTGGGGGCCCAGAAATGTTCATAGCGGCCACTTTGTTACGATGGGAGGGTAAGCAGCGAACCGAATAACATTGCCGATGTACGTACTGGTCTTGTAAAGCGCGATGTTAAGAGGTCTCCCGTCAACGTCGACATTGGTCTCTGCGCTATAACCACCCTTTAACTTATCTGCAGAGAGGTGAACTCCAAGCCGTGTAGCGAGAGAATCCAAGGCAAGCTGTCCAATGCTTTATGAAGAGAATGTTTTGAGACACGTCAAAGTAAGAGTGTGAGAACTCACCTATGCCGAGTAAATGGATGAGAAAGGTTTCCAAGGCCGACGACGAGGATGCGAGTGGCCATGAATGAATGCGTGCTCCGTCTGCTGACCAATCATTTGATCCCCGGACGGAACCAATATCCGTTCCGAACCACCCCAACAGTGGCAGGCCTCGGGCCCCTCTCTGTCTCAGTCCCGTCCATGACCCCTGCAACGGCAACAACGACAGCGACATCAACGAGGCCAAAGTCACCCGTTGCTCGCATCCGGAGGCGCCAGTCTATCATTCACTCGGCTCTCGCTCCTTGTATGACATGTCAGCCGCCAACTCACTCTCTCGATACTCTTGACATTTCGCCTGCCTCCGCGACTGCTGCATTCGCTTCCCTCCACTTTCATGTCCTTTCCTGTCTCGCAGATATAGAGGCCTCCCTTTCCCAACTAGAATCCCCACTTCCCGACTTTGACTTTGGTCAAGCTATCTCCCGAGGTGAACTCAAGGTTGAGGAGGTTCGAGCCTGGGCTAAAGATGGGCTTGAAATGCTCAGGCAAATCAAAGAAGAGCTTCGCTCTCACTTACCCGATTTTACCCTCGACTCGACTTCTGTAGAGAGCTATGTCTCGTCCCGTCTTCATGACTTGTCAGACGTCTCAACGCTCAAACGAATGACCTCGCGCCTCCCTGAATTTCCCCGCCTTCCTCGTCCCGAACAATATTTATTGACATTGTCAAACCATTTAAAATCGCTTCATTCCCACCTTTCTTCCTCCGACACCCTTTCTCATGTCGCATTTCCGTCCTTCCCATCGACGGTTAAGCTTTCCGAGCTCATAGACGCGATGATTTCCTCCGATCGGGTTCCTGCCGTGTTACGGCCGCGTTCTCTGAGCCAAACAGAGGACGCACTGGGAAAAGCCACTGCAGAGGTTGCGCGCGCTGTCGAACGCTCCGTGCACGGTGCCAAGCTCATCACTTATGGTGACCTCCCGATAGAATGGCGGAACAATCCCTTTGTTACCCATGGTTATCGGTTCGTATCCTCCAGGATACAGTCCTGGGTCGCTACTCACATGCGCGCACCTTGTCAGCTTCATCCCTCTTAGTAAATGGCCTCTCATCATCGCATCGGTTTTTGCGCTGCATAACGAGACGCGTATGTGTCACTTTCTATACTTGATGTCATCTTGACTGACAAATCGTGGGTTGTGTCAAGTCAACATTCACACTCACCTTGTTCCCCTTTTGTTGTGGACCGGCAACGTAATGCTTACATTCCTCGGTTCCTCGCTATCCTCCGCATCGGCGGCCGTCGTAGACACCCCCATACTCGCTTTCACTATTTTTGCGCTCTTCACTCTCTTTAGCAGTGTTGTGTGGCACATCATGGCTGGGTGTGCGCACCATAGAGGCATGGTCTTATGTGCCAAAATTGATTATGTGGGAATTGCCTGGTATGTCTGCGTTCGTTTCTCGTCTCCGGTTACCGACATGATTACGTGATAGGCTAATCAGCGGAAGCGTGGGCACTATCGTTTACTACGGCTTCCAGTGCAATACCAATATGCGCAGTATATTCCTTCTTATTTGCTTAATCAACGGGCTGGTAGGCACCGTAATTCCATTCTGGGATTGGTTCAACAGGAGTGAGAACAAGGTTTGTTATCTTTGTCATTATGAACGCTGCCTAACTGAAACGTTTGCTCTGCAGAAATGGCGCATCATCACCTTCCTCTCTATGACTATCTTAATCACACTTGGACCACTCACCCAGCTCGCTTTGCTTCATTCTGTCCAAGAGACGGCTGCTTTCATACGTGAGCTTTTTAGTTTCCCTCCATGCCTTGCTCTCTACGCTGTCTGACATAATGTCAACAAAGGACCTGTAGTCCCGTCTCTCACCTCCTACATCGCTGGCCTCCTCTTTTATGCCACTCGCTTTCCGGAATGTGCGCTCCCCGTTGATTCGCCACGTTTGGCCTGGCTAGGCGGTGGGTCCCACGCTCTGTGGCACATATTCATTGTCCGGGCAATATCATTGCATCGCGATGCTCTCCCTGTTTTAAAGGATGGTGCCCTAGGTACCACTACCGGTGTCTGCCCCCTTCTCCCCAGTTAGGAGTGCGTTTCATATCTGAAGTACTACTGCGTACAGTTTTTCTCCCGCTTCTTGAGAATTTTGCTTTTCTGGGGTTGTGAAGTTTTGTTTTCAGATAGACCATTCATGGCCGTGCACATACAAATATACCATCATATTTTCTTGCTTTCGCCATGGTCCATTCTTATCATATATATTTGATTACACGTAAGATATACGGAAAGCAATACTTCTACACATGAGCTTGACCTCTCGCTTGGCCTGTGCCACTTGCTGGGCCGTAGACGGTGGTCACAAAGCGAATTCTGCGCACCTTGCACGCCTTTCTTCGTGCTCTGTGTGCTCTGCGGCGCGGGCGCGACACCCGTTTGCGAATGCACAGGGGGTTCAAGTCTCGAAGGAGGGAAATGGCACGTTCTGAGGTGAGGCAGACTCCTTAATCACGTGTGCTTTCCCACCTTCCTTTTATATCCGAACTTCAGCGCCTCGTTACGCTACGCACCCTTTTTCTTTCTTTTTGCTTTCTGCTTTCTGTAGCCTCAACAACCAACAATCCAGCTAGTGTAATAGAATAGAATAATATATCCCATCTCATGATTATTCCTATTTCATTTTCCCCTAAAAATGCAGCTATCTAAAATTGTCCCATACTACCAGCACCATCATCATGTCTCATAACGTTCAGCTCGACGCGTACACCGCCAACGCGGAGAATACCAACGTATCGCCGTTGCAGAAGGTTAAGGGTATGTATCCACTACACGAGGCCTGTACGGCACTCATATTCTAGTAGATCTCTACGAAGTCATAAGGGGTGCGGAGACAGGCATGCTAACGACTCGCGCTTCCGACGGTTGTCTCCATGCACGCGCCATGACACCCGTTGGCTGTGAGCTTCAACTTTGTTTCTTTAGGAGACACTTTACTGACGAACATCGCGTAGCGTACTCCGAAGCTCATGTCAAACTTGCCTTCATTGCAAACAATGCATCGCCGAAGTTCCAGGAGCTCCAAAACGATGCTCACGTCAATGTCAGCTTCTTTGATAAATCATCCACAAGCTGGGCAAGTTTCTCCGGCTTTGCCAGGGTTATCGAGGATAGGTCTTTCATAAAGAAGTACTGGAACACACGGTATGCATTCGGGTCTTGCACATTCAAATCGAACTAACGTCGTTTCCGTCGCGGCACGTTTCAAGCATCTCTGCATGTTTTGGTGATGTGGATGACACGCATAAAGGTGACGAAAATGATCCTCGCGCGGTCGTGATCGAGGTTATTCCAAACGAAGTTCGCTATTGGCTCGCTAAGAGCGGTGATATTTCTCGTGGCGTCCAAGAAGTTGTCAAAGGCGTACAGGGAGAAGTTTCCATTCCTGGTGAGTTGCGAACAATCACTGAAGAGGAGGTTGGTCTACCGATGGTTGTGTTGCCGCTCATTTGTTGATGGCTATTTCACAGATTGAACGCGCCCGGGGTCTGGGAACATTGATCGCTATTTCACAATTTCAATACAGCCAGGGTCTGGGAACTACCCAGAAATAGGCACGAGTCAAATTGTTCTTGAATCATAAGTATGTACAAAATGAAGTAGTAGTTCTTGACAATGACCTAAGCGGAAAGGTAGACGCCTAAGGAAGTTTGATTGAGTGACACAATGGAAAAACCTTGTGTAGGGGCCTACGTTATCGTTCGAACAGACCTATTTCTGGGACACGGGTGTGGCAAGCAACGTTGCGGTATCGTGGGCCGTCAGGACAACATCAAAGCTAGTTGAAAAGATGCCCATGTTTGTAGACGTCCACATATCGTGAACGCCCGTGCTACTCGAGTTCAGCCCAGGCACTCGAGTTTGAACGTCGTAGCTCGTCGTTGGTGTT
This sequence comes from Lactarius sanguifluus, assembly GCA_021527775.1. Taxonomy (NCBI): domain Eukaryota; kingdom Fungi; phylum Basidiomycota; class Agaricomycetes; order Russulales; family Russulaceae; genus Lactarius; species Lactarius sanguifluus. The sequence continues at coordinate 16,908 of JAKEYF010000552.1, forward strand.
CACAATGAATACGTGTATACCCTTGGCCGACCTGCCGGAATAGAACTGTGGTGGATCCGTGGAAATGGAGTTGGGCGGTGTAAACGGCAAGGCGGGTTTGCCCTCAGTAGTGTCCTGAAGGAAGGCGATGAGCTCCGTGTTCGTGACGATATCGACCTCCTCTAGGCTGAGCGCTGCGAGCTGCACATGTTTTTGTTCAGCGACGTTTCTGCCGTGCAATTTAGAAAGATCTACGCACATCGGTACCAAGCAAGATGGGACTCTTCATGCATGCCCACACCGCAAAGTGGATGTCCACGCTCCCCAGGCCGATATCAACTCGCTGCCGGAGATCATCGACTCGCGCGACGACAACCCAGACCTGCCACCGCCGTTTGTCGAGCTTCTAGTCGCAGGCCTGGACCCAGAGCTCTCGACGCATAACCTGGACGAGAACAGCCCGCGCGCGAGGATCGTCTCGGGCGACAGCCGCGATTCGATTATCGTTCGCGCGGACTTGCTTAGAGAGCAAGCAAAAGCAGAGGATAAGGAGCGCGATCGACTGCGCGCCGAGCCGTTGAGCGAGAAACGGTATGCTGACTCCGTCAAGTACATGGTCGACATCGAGCAGGAGGCAGAGGATGTGAGCATGTTCACTTACATTACGTCTAGTAGTTGTCATGTTTCGTCTTCTGTTGTTGCTTCCTGTCAATGTACTGGCACCTCCGGAGCTGTGAGATCTTGAGTCATGATTGATTTCCAGCCACGTGTGAACTTCTGGGTTTTGCTCGCCTGCCTTTGTGCAGGCGCACTTGACAGACATATTTAGTACCATGAATCACGTCTGGAGCCAAGGAACTCATACAGTTTACGGTATGCAACAGTGTGTATTTATTCGATAGAGATACAGTCCTGGCAGTAAGCAAAGAGGAAATGCCCTTTGCCAAACTTTGCACGGTGACCCGGGTCATCGCAAGAAATGAGTATCGATGGTGGGGGGATAACAGAGGAGACAGACAGTAAACAAGGTGTATGATAAACAAATGAACAGGGAAAAACAGCACACTATTTGTCATTGGTATGGTCATACCAATAACAAATAGCTTTTTTGTATTCCTCGTATATACTATTCGATACAATATAAATACTAACCAAAAACAGGGTATGAGGAGTATGAAGTGACGGAAGGTATCGCGAGGGTAGAGATAGAAGCTATTCATGTGGGTGGCCACGCCGTCACTTGATCGTTGATACCCGCGCCCCAAGAATCCCAAATATAGCGCTGCACCTGTACAACGAGATCTACAGTGTTGCGCTTGAGTTGGTACATCGGGCCGTCTACACCCAAACGTTCGAGCAGAGATGGCTCCATCGAGGCCCGACGGAGAAATGAAAATAAGTTGGTGTCGTAGATGAACTCTGGTTTGGTGGGATGCAGGTGGAGGTCAGCGTAGAACGGGTCGAAATATGTGGTGAGGAACTGGTGTCTCGCGTAGATTTTTGACAGGCTGATGACAAAAATGGTCAATGTTTGCCACATGCAAACCAATCAGACTGACTCACCGGTACATAACCAAGAAGACGACGAATTGGAGTGAAATGAGGCCCCAGAATAACCAATGATTCCAGGGTATTGCTCTCGAGTCCGGTAAGAAGTTGGGCTAGGTCAACGTGCATATCAGTACGACGGCCGCGAGATTTTTAAGCGCGTCTCACCAAGAATCTACTCTTCCGCATGCTTTCTTTCAAGGACCCGTATTTATGGCGGATCTGTGCGCTCTGTGCTTGCTGCAGTGACGAGGCGAGCTTGCTTCGCATGTCCCGCGCTGCCTTCGACAGATCATACAGTTCGCCCAGCCGCGGGTCGTCCAAAGATCCGTTACCCGAGCTGTGGTGAGTCAGAACGCAGTTAGTCGTACAAAATATTCTTGGCAATGGAATAAAAAGGCTCACATGTCCACGCTGTTGAGGCCCTCCCGCAGGTCTGCGACGGCCTTCTTCATTCGATCTAGGGCTTCTTGTCGCGTGTAGCGGGCCTCGGTCACAGTATCCTCACTGTCGTTCTGTTCTGATGGCTCCTCGAGCTCGTGCCCCATTGCATCGAGTATTCGCACGCTTGCGTTGCGCGGGGTTTTGAGCGGGCCGCCTCCAGGCATACGCATGGACGCCGAATGATCCCTGACGTCTTTCCGCGATGGTGTGCTCGGGAAGTCCTCCTTCGCGCGCCCGTACTCGTCTACCAATCGTACGCTAGGAGTTCGTCGCAGCTTGCGGCGCGACGGGGAGCTCGCAGCCGCACCATTGACAGGGTCTGCGGGAGAGTTCGCAACTGGACCGTCCTCATTCTGACCATCGCCACTCGCGGACGTGGATAACGCTAGCACAGGAGATGACGACTCGACGTTGTTGAAGGACGGTTCTGAAATGGACTCTGAAGTACCATGGGTCGGTCCTAGGGGCGGGGTTATATCCCAGCTCGCTTCGGGTAAGGAAGCTTCGACCCTCTTGTCGTCCTTTGCGGTCGCGTCTGCATCTGCATCTGACACGGCGCTACCTGAAGGTGTGGTCTCGAACCGTACTTTCATGAGACTCCGTCGAAGCGAGCCAGGTGTCGAAAACCAGCCCCCAGGCGGCGCAGGTGTTCGAGCGGGAAGCGTGCCCGCGTGGGTAAGAGCAGAGGCGGGTGTCGCCATGGATGATCGAATCTCTGTGAAAGAGGGTTGGGGAAGAGAGTTCGATCGTGTGCGCGAATGCCGGATCGACGATAATGTGGGCTGGGGAGTCTGCGAACGCGCAGGCGCGGGCGCGGGCGTTGCGGCCCATGCACCGGGGGCGCGGGGCGTCTTTGCAGTGGTTAGGTTGAGGTTGAACAGACCGCCGTTGTTACGGGTCGCAAACGAATTGTCTCCTGTATCGTCCTCTGAGGGTGGTCCCGGAAGTTCAGGAAGGCCCTCCGATGGAGACGGCGCGCGGAACCCAATACGAGACGTGCTGACGGAGGGGGGATGCGGGGGAGTAGAGAGTGCGAGGCGGGGTGAAGTTGGAAGGGAGGAAGCGTCAGAAGAAGGGTTCGATTGGCGCTCGGCCTGCGCAAGCAAGCATGCTGCTGGAGGGGATGATTGCAACTTCTCCGAGTCGGGTGGTGGAACCTCAATCGGGCGCGCTATAGGTGTCAATACGTCTTGCGCGCTGCTCTCATCGCTCTCTGAAAATACCCAATATAAGCTTTCTACGACGGTACGGAAGTCTTAGACGACAGACCTTGGGGTGATTTGACACCGAGATTCTCAAGTTCGGAAGCAGACTCCAACTCTGGTCCAGGCAAGGGCTGAATGCGTACCCTCGGAGGGATCGCCCCGTTGGCCTCTGCGAACTCCGTCGTCGCGCGTTTATGGCCCTTCGTAAATTCCTTCGCATCGCCATTCTGCTTTAGCTTGATCTTCGGCACTCGGCCCGGTGAGCGCACAGGAATGTGGCTCGGCTTTGTAGAACCAGCGTTGCGAATTGGCGATTGATGCATGGGGGGCGGAGAGTGCTCCGGCGAGGTTATATTAGGCTCGAAATCTGGAAGTCGGGAGCGGTTACGTGGGAACTGCCAGTTAATTCGAGGAACTAGCGCTGGTGGAGTACCATTCGGTTCAGCAGGGGAAGACGGGCGTGACGAGCCCTCAGAAGTCAGTGAAGAATGACTGGGGTTACGTCGGACGTGTCGGCTCTGCGCTTGCATGGCAGTATGGATCTCCGAGCTGTTTGGTTTCGACTGTGTGCTTTGAGTCCGCATTCGTGAGAGAATTGGACCAGGAAGCGGTGAAGCGGGACGTCGGTGTTGCTGCTGATGATTCCGTGTCGAATGAGGGGACACCCACTTACGTTCGCGCTCGGAATTCTCTTCCGCTTCTTCGGTTGTGCGGCTGCGGACCGATTCGCTTGGTGAGGATGGTCGTGAATTTTCACGCGAGTGAAGTCCTCTATCTGGCGTAAACCTTGGCTGTTCTAAGCCAGGACGGGCCGGGTGACCAGTAGTGCCCGTGTTTGAGGTAGTTCGAGAGCGTGCTGAAAGAGGCATGTTCCACGCTCGCTCGCGTTCATGTTGGCGCTCCTTCTCGGTATCCTTCATTCGATCCCGGACTTCACAAACTGTCAGGTCGTCACGTAACTGGCGGTATGGTACCACTTACAATCTGCCAATGAGGAGGTTGACCCAGTCCGGGAGGACGACCTGCTACCCCCACTTTGTGCAGGCGAATTCCTCTGACGCGGAAATTCTTGAGGTAGTGGAGACCCCGTTAAGGAATGCGAGGCACGATGGTGATGATAGCTATCACGACGTTCCCGAGGAGGGGTGCTAGGAACGCTTGGCACTACAAGTGACGTAGCTTAGCGCATAGACAAGTGTCTCGGGATAAAACTCACCAGTTCCCACGACAGAACCTGCATTAGAGGCCGCGACGGAAGGTATAACTACCCCGTTCGCGAGTTTAGATGGCTGCTCAACAGAGTCGTATCTATCTCTCTGGGCTTGAGTCCCCTCTGATTGACGCAACACGTTTGTCGTCGGTTTGGTCTCGGTCAACGATCCAGCGCGCACGAAAGAGGGACGTGATCGTGCAGGTAGGGAGGGCTCTGCCATTTGAGGGACTGGGGGCCAAAACGTTGAATGATTAGTATATGTGAAGAGTGTGAGGAACCTCACAGGAAGGCGCTAGGTTGGTCGAAGTGCTACCGAAACTATCACCTACACCCATAGCACGTTGCATCTCAGAATCCTGGTCAAGGAGGTCTGATAGCGGAGATATTAGAAGTGGGGACAACATTCGCATGAAGGGCCTACTTGACTGGCTCTGGAATTGGGTAGAAAGATGCACGGTGTGTAGAGACGCGCTTGATATTCCAGGCGCTGGGACAGTGCGACCATGCATCTCGCGAATCAATGCAGCATTGTCGGTGCTGGAGTCGGAAGCAACTGACATTGACGCTGCCGAATTCGGTCGTACATTGCATTCTGATGGATGATACGGCCAGTGCTCACCATCTGATTGGGATGCACGGGCACCCAAGATGCGACTTCTGAGGGCTTCCATGTTAGCAGCATGTGCCGCTGGAACGGGCGTGTTCCTTTCTGGCGAATGGGGGGTGTTCGAGGTCGGAATGAGTGAGGACGACAGCGAGAAAACGAACTTGATGATGTTTCCAACTCCTCATCGCTGAAACTTGTCCTCTTGCCCTTATTCCTCGAGCGCTCCTGGATGACCCGGTCGATTCTCGGGCTGTCCTCGACCTCGCTCAAATCGATGCTATTCCTGCGCGCATCTTTGCGCGGGGTGTCTCCGGGGTCGCGGAGGGCGTGGGTGAACAAGCTCCTGAGGTTTTCACGAGCAGTGCTTGTCGTCGACGAGTTGGCCCATTTTGGGGGTGGATCAAAGTCGGAATCGCGATCTGAAGGGAGTGGAGGCGGAGGCTCGTGGAGGAGCTGTGTGCGCGAGGCGGATGACGTGTTTGGCACCTGAGCAAGCAGTGCACGCAGTCGAGCAGCAGGAGTGTCCTCCACAGCGGCATAGATAGATGGGAGAGAGGAGCTGACAGGGAGACGTGGGGTGGAGTCGGTGTCCTCATTGTCCCCATGAAGCGCGTGAAGACGGGACGGACCGGCCGTGGGAGTGCGGGATAAATCGTCGTCAAGTGGGGAAAGGGAAAGCTGAGAGTGACGCGTGATGCGCAAACGAGGAACCTGGAGAAGGGAAGGCGAGGTGTCCATAAGCACCGTTAATGAAAAGACACAGCTCTGGCCTGGCCACAAGGCGGGTGGTCTGACTCCCTGTCGCCTGCCCACCGCGTGTTGTTCTTTCCGTCTGTATTACATAAGGAAGCATGAGACTCCATCCATCCCAATCAGACGGTGATCAGACAGTCTGGCAGCGTCACTGACAATGCTGCATTGATTCGCGAGATGCCTGGTCGCACTGCTCCAGCGCCTGGAATATCGAGCACGTCTCTACAAACCCCAATTCCAGAGCCAGTCAAGTGGTGAGTTTTATCCCGAGACACTTGTCTATGCGCTAAGCTACGTCACCTGTAGTGCCAAGCGTTTCTAGCACCCCTCCTCGGCAACGTCGCGATAGCTATCTTCACCATCGTGCCTCCCATTCCTTAACGGGGTCTCCACTACCTCAAGAATTTCCGCGTCAGAGAAATTAGCCTGCACCGAGTGGGGGCCCGGGTAGCAGGTCGTCCTCCCGGACTGGGTCGATCTTCCTCGGTTGATTGTAAGTGATACCATGCCGCCAGTTACGTGACCTGACCATTTGTGAAGTCCGGGATCGATTGAAAGATACCGAGAGGGAGCGCCAACATGAGCGCGAGCGAGCGAGGAACATACCTCTTCCAGCGCGCGCTCGAACTACCTCAAACATGAGCACCACTGGTCACCCGGCCCATCCTGGCTTAGACTGGCCAGGGTCTCCAGATAGAGGACTTCGCTCGCGTGAACATTCGCGACCACCCTCACAGAGCGAATCGGTCCGCAGCCACGCAACCGAAGAACCGAGCGCGAACGTAACTGGGCATCCCCTCAGTCGACACGGAATCATCAGCAACAACACCGACGTCCTGCTTCTCACATTCCTGCGCGCTCACCAGGCCGAGTGCGATCCCCCCGAGGATACATGGTCCGTCATATCCACCGAACACTTCTTCTGATGGTTCCGAAGTCCACCTTCCTGAACTTCCTGGACCACCTTCAGAGGAGGATACAAGAAGTGGAGACACTTCGTTTGCGTCCCGTGAAAACGATGATTTACTCATCTTTACCACTGCAAGGCGCCTCGCCCCCCCTGCAACGTCCGCGCCTGCGCGTTTGCAGACTCCCCACCCCACATTGTCGTCGATCGGGCATTCTCGCACACGACCGAACTCGCTTCTGCAACCCTCTCTGGAGATTCGATCACCCATGGCGACACCCACCCCTACTTTTACCTACGCGGGCACGCTCCCCGCTCACACCCGTGCCACCTGGGGGCTAGTTTTCAACACCTGGCTCGCTTCGACGGAGGAATCTCATGGAGGTGAGGTTCGAGACCACACCTTCAGGTAGCGCCGTGTCAGACTCAGACACCTGCGACCGCAAAAGACGACAAGAGGGTCGAAGATTCCTCACCCGAAGCGAGATGGGATATAACTCCGCACCTAGGACCACCCATGGTACTTCAGAGTCCATTTCAGAACCGCCCTTCAACAACGTCGAGTCGTCATCTCCCTCTCCCGTGTAGCTCTATCCACTCCGCAAGTGGTGATGGCCAGAAAGAGGATGGCCCGGTTGCGAACTCTCCCGTAGACCCCGTCGATGGTACAGCTACGACTCCGGCGGCCCGCTCAAACCCCCACGCAACGTCAGCGTGCGACGATGGGGCACGAACTCAAGGAACTATCTGAACAGGACGACAGTGAGGACACCGTGACCGAAGCCCGCTACATGCGCCAAGAGGCCCTAGAGCGAATGAAGGTCGTCGCAGACCTGCGGGAAGGCCTCAACAGCGTGGATACGTGGTCCGTTCTATTTATTCTATTGCCTGAATATTTTGTACGACTACTGCGTTCTGACTTACCACAGCTCGGGTAACGGATCTTTGGATGACTTGCGACTGGGCGAACTGTATGATTTGTCGAAGGCAGCGCGGCATATGCGAAGCAAGATCGCCTTGTTGCTGCAGCACAAAGCGTGCAGATCCGCCATAAATATGGGTCCTTGAAAACATGCGGAAGTGTCGATTCCTGGTAAGAGATGTGCTGATGCACGTTGACGTAGCCCAACTTCCTACCAGAGTCAAGAGCGATATCCTGGAACCATTGATTGTTCTGGGGCATCTTTTCGCTTCAGTTCATCGTCTTGGTTATGTACTGGTGAGTCAGCTCGATTGGTTCGTACGACAAATTTTGATATTTTTATCATTAGCATGTCAAAAGTCTACGCGAGACACCAATTCCTCATCACATACTTTGACCGGTTCTACGCTGACCTCCACCTGCATCCCACCAAACCCAAGTTCATCTACGACACTAACCTATTTTCGCCTCTCTGTTGGGCTTCGATGGTCCCGTCTTTACACGAATGTCTGGGTGTAGATGGTCTGGTGTACCAACTCAAACACAGCATTGCAGGTCTCGTTGTACAGGTGCGGCGTTACATTTGGGATTCCTGTGGCATGAGTGTCAATGACCAGGTGATGGCGTGGCCGCCAACATGAGAAGCTTCTATTCCCTTCCGTCACTTGGTACTCCTCGTTTGTTCGTTTTTGCTTAGCATTTATCTTGTCACGCCTCTGTGTTGAATAGCATACAAGTACAAAACAAGACTATTTGCTAATGGTGGAACCCTGAACACAAATACCGCTGGCAGACGGAACACCAGATGCCCACTCCAAGACTTCTTTCTTGCGCTCTAAGGCCCAGTGGCTCTCCATCTGACGTGCAAGAGGATTGGGTGGATGAGGTGGTTTGGTACTGGAGTCATCACCACTTTCACTTTCCGAAGTGTCTGATGCTGTTCGGAATGGATGTATGAAAAAACGGATATCAGAAACTGTCGTGTACTCCGGGGTGCCAAACTTCTTAATGACACATTGAAGATAATGCCAGTTAAAGACACCTGGGGGTGGCAAATGATGCTCTCCAGCACGGACTTGGAGTGTTGCTGAGTAGCCATGAAGTAGAGAATCTCCCGTTGCTGAGGATGTACCATGAACTGATGCCGTCGGTACATTGCAGAAATTGTGGAGCGTATAAGTATTATTCTACGCCATGTCAAAACTCAATGGATAATAAATAACCAATTATTTTGGGTGACTCACCGTGTCATGATAGAATCCGGCTTGGAAAGCATCCACCAAACTGTCCAATCCAATGTACAACAAAATTCCGATACTGGCATGGTATTTATGGATTCTTGGATGGATTCCCATGACCTCGGCTGCACCAACAAATCTGTTCACAATATCTTCGGCACCTTCTGTGCCAAGACGCTTCGGGATAAGATGTGATGCCCTAAGTGATAATAAGTCTCCAGTGACTGCACACATATCACCATCACGTTCATTGAGGTGTTGGCGGAATGTGGTAGGACTTGATTGTGGTCCTGATCCCTCAGTAGTGACTGACCTATTTTGCCGAAGACAGATTTTGGACAGTGTAATGGGATGGGGAGGGGTGGGTTCAAATTCGTAGATTCCGGGGTATAGCAGACCACCATGGGATACTTCCGTCCAACTGCTGTCCCTATTGATGTCCCACCAGAGATCTGGGGTGCCTCTGGGATGAGTGTACACATGACCATTTCCGAGAGGGTCGCACAGCAGATGTGCAATCCTGATAATCCAGTCCACTGTGGGTCCAGAATATCGATTAATGTCTTCAAATGTACCCTCAATGAGATACAAGTGGCGGGGCGATCGTCGATCAGAAGGGAGGAGGACAAGGGACGCCTGAGGGAGGTCTGTCACCCGAATTCTAATGCAGACAGCAAGACTCTCTGAGCCTGTTGGCATTGGCTCCGGGGCTACCTCGGGTGCCTTCTTCTCTTGCTTTTTCTTCCCTATTTCAAAAGAAAATCTCGACGGCATTTTGGGTCAAGGTGTGGAGAGACCTGATGTATCCGATACCGATATCCGATTGCGGACAAGTGCCCGTCCACTCTTATCGGGGCCTCCGCGCCGTTCGTTATATTTCTTTTCTCCCAACCTTTATTGATCTTTTCGTTCGACCACACCCGTCACTCTCTCAATGTCTTTGTTAGATCTTTGCCAGTGTTCCCTTCCCAACCCTCGCACTTAGAATGGTATGCGCCCATGAAGTTGACTGGTCCCAGATCTCTGACTCGTTCGTAGACTTCAAAACGGGTTTCGTCAGTCAAGCAAGCTGGGTGTGGTCAGATGTGTAAGAGATTTTACTGGCTTTCATCGCGGATCTCGAGTCTGTCCACCAAAGAGCTGGAAGCTCACGCAATATATGCCCTCAACCTACTATGTAACACGGAGGCGTCCAACCCTGAGTTCAAATCGTACGACGGCGCTCAAGCCATTGTTGAATGGAGTGCCCCTTCAGGGTGCAGCTTTCGTTCGGTGGCTCCTGCGGAGGGTGGCGACGACAAACCAGAGAGGGAGGTGGAAGCAGTGGGTAGCGGGATTGGATGGTTTTTCCTCTTGTTCGTACCAAATTGGTTCGTACTCCCTTCTCCGTGTGAAAATGAATAGCTGATCTCAGCCCCCCCTCAGACTCTTCGTTGTATTTGCGGGTTATTTCGCCCTTGGCGCGTACTACAACTATACAACATACGGGGCGACAGGTGTAGGTCTCAGTTGACCCAAGAAGTCAATTTAACGCACGCAAAGATTCGGAACTTGCATCTCCGATTAATGACCCACCTTCGTTAGAACCTTCCTCTCGGTCCTTCGACGCCCGGTCACATAGCCCTTCTCTCGTTAACCTCGGGCGTCGTTCTGTTGTACGCAATCGTCTCGTGGAAATGCAGAACGGCTCGACGTCGACTCGGAGCGGCTCCATATCACGTAACTCATTCGTCTCCGCGGCACAGTCTCTGACACGCGGACCCGTCGGTATGTTCGGCGCAATTCTAGAGTTGTCTGCTACGGGTACTCATATCGACGTTGCTGGGCTGTCCCCTTTCCATAAGAGAAACTGACAAGCCTGCCTCGTCTCGAGCTCCTTCCACTCTGAACGTCCCCGATAGCCGCCTGACCTCCCCCATGTCGGCAGTCTCCGATTCTTCGACGCTCTCGGTCTCGGTCAGGCCCAAGTCTGCATTCCGTCTGCGTGATGAGATGCGCGGTCGCGACCCAACAGTCGCACATACTCACAGTGCGTCCGAAGGACCGTCCACTGGCACCGCTTCAGAAACAGCAACGATCCATCCACTCTCCGAACCGCCAACAACATCCGTTGGCTCCCTGTCTGAGGGGACTATCGACGTGCTCCTCGATATTATGGATGTACATGCGGAACGGCAGCTGATCAAAACGGGAGAACTCGGTTATAGGTTGGAAGATGTTCAAAATGGCGTGCGGGACGTCGCGGCTAACTTGCGCGTCGCCATTTCGGGGCGCGAAAAGGATTCCAGGAACATCGCAGAATTACGTTCCGTCATTGGCGACGTACGGAGCGCACTGGCGACCCAGAGCACGAAGACCGGCGACGCCGACGTTCCAGAACCGGAAGAGATCCAGACGGTTGTGAAAAGCAGAGCACCGGGTGAGATCGTCGACGGTGAGACCAAGTCGGGTCTCATGGGTAGCGAGCTATCCAAAAGATTTTGAGCCAATTACGGCACTGGGATAGAGCAAGCGGATATCTCAGACATTCAGGGGAAGCTCGACGTGCTACTGGAATTATTCTGAAAAACGTTGCATCCTCCGCTGCATCCAAGGCCCCACAACCTGACGCCGTACAGGTACGATCGATGTTCAGGTCCTTTGGTCACCATAGATCTACTAAGCACGGAAGATTCTCTAAAGCTTTCCGAACCCGAGAGCCCGTCTGATGTGTCCGATGAGACGATCGTGCGCGATGCCGGGCCCGGGGAGTGGACGGACAATACGCAGAAGCAAAATATTTTACACGACGAAGTGACGAGATATATATAAAAAGTGGCTTGAGGCATTCGTCAATGGCAGCACAGTGCAAATCGGAGGGATGGGGGAAGATGTACAGAAGCTATGCAAAGCTTTGGGCGGTGTCGATGAGCTTCAGGATGGCCCAGATGATAACTCCGACCTGACAGCAGTGACAATGACGGTGCTACAAAGCGTGCAAAAGCTGATTGCGGACAACCTGCGGCGAGATCGCGACTCGGCCCACCTGCTCACCACGATGAACGACTTAGCGGCTGCCCTCGACGAGGACATGAAGAATGCCGAGATGCGAAATGCGTATAGTACGTTCGATGCCCTATATATATACGGGCGCGGGTCTAATTGAGCATACCTTAGAATCGGTGTTGGGGGTTATCGAACGTCAGCGACGAGACCAAGAGAGGATGCTACGTGCTCTCGCGAACGGTGAGAGCCCTTCCTACCATGTGGTGAGGAAGCAACGTGTTTATGCCGTATAGAGCTGTCAGATGACATCCGTGGCGAGCGGCTCAGATTCGTCGAGGCCATGAAAGAAGCCACCGCGATCAACGTGCAGAGTATGATTTCCGATTGTCCCCCCGGTTGCGACCATCAAACTCAGGCTTAAAGTACAGTACACGTCGAGGAGTTTAAGAAGAGCGAAGAAGTGTTGATTTCCACGCAGGAAGTCGATCGTCTGCAGCGAGAGACAACTACTGAGCGACAAATCGCCGATCTGATTGCGTTTTATTCGAAGCAGAAACAGACCGCGTTGGTGTGATCTTATGATTGAGTAGACGTGACGAGCGGACGCAAACTTCGCACTACTATCGTTCCCACACCTCTGCAAACATACCCATAACTGCGAATTCCGAAAGATCTTAGTAGATCAGTACTTTCCTGGCACTCTTTCTTCCCAAAACAAATACACTATGTTCTCTAGCATATGTAGATGTGAGATCACACAATATAATAAGGATCAGAACAAACGTAGGGTCATGAAAAATCGACAAAGGTGATGGGGTGGTCTAGAAAGCGTGCCCACACCCCCAGATCCCAACGATCCCAAAATCCCTACTGAATTCACCTCACGTCGACGTTAAAATCTATCACCACAGTTACTCTGCAAAGTTTGGAGTCAATAGATGGAGGCGATCGGGTTGGAGACAACAATCTCACCAAGGACCGGCCTGGTTCCCGCTCACGTTACATAAGGAAGGTCTAATGACCCGTGTCACTGGCATCTGCATCTCATCATTCTTCTTAGATCGATGTTGATATTGATAACTCTTGCGTATAAAGAGCCTCACTTGCGGCCTGGGAGTGCCCCAATCTTGTGAAC
>JAKEYF010000553.1:0-29815 GCA_021527775.1 Lactarius sanguifluus
AGACATCCGCAGTTGGTGGCCTCGTCGGTGGCGCGCTACCGCGACGATCAACGGTCTCACCAGTCTTTTCGATGATAAACAAGCGCGTGACCTGGATCTCGACGCGCGCGCGATCCCCAATCTCACTCCAGAAATTAAAGATCTGCTCAAAACATCCGCAGTTGGTGGTCTCGTTGGTGGCGCCGCTACGCGACGATCAACGGTCTACCAGTCTTTTCGATGATAAACAAACGCGTGACCTAAGCGACGACGATCTTCATTTGTTGAGTATTCTTTCACGCCGTATGCTCGACAGAGCTCGATTGCCAATGTTGTGAATGGTGGGCCTCTACTTGGATAACCGCCCTTCACTGTTTACCATACTCTGTAGGGGACTAGGACAATCGTGTGTCTCAATTGTTTTGAATTGTATTTGAAGGAGTTGCAATTTTTGTTTGAACAATACGTGCTACATCCATCGAGTGCTACTGGATATACACCGTGTTTGAATAGCAAACAGTCTATAGGGTGCCCGACCGCGCAAAAAAGGACTTTTGTTGAGCACACGTCACATTCGAGCAGCCAGGGCACCGCAGGCCCATTTGCACCGACGTTGGCGGCGCGCCAGCGTCTTTCCCCTTCAAATGCTGCGCGACGATGTCCGCGAGCGCACGGATGAAGACCGGCGAGCCGTTCAGCGACTCTGCGCGATGCACCTCCATGCCGAGCTGATTGATCCCCTTCCGTCAGCGTGCCTTCGCGGAGCAGAGCCGGAAGAAGAAGAAAAAGCGCACCTCGTGCGCCTCCTTCCCATACTCGAGGTCGAGTTCGTACAGTGTTTCTATATGATCGCTGGTGAACGCGATAGGGACGAGCACTACACGCTTCTTGCCAAGTCGCGCGAGGCCCTTGAGCGCGTCTCTTGTCTGCGGGCCCATCCACGCACTCGGCCCGACCTGCGATTGCCACACGAGGCGGTAGGGATTCGTGTGTCCCAGGCGGTCCATCACGGCCGAAACCGTCGCGGAGACCTCGAGCACGTAAGGGTCCCCGCGGTTGACGACGGACATGGGGAGCGAATGTGCAGAGAAGAGCAGCACTGCGTCGCCGCGCTGCTCTTCTGGGAACTTTCCGAGCGCAGACTCGATGTTCTGTGCGACAGCCTAGTGGGGGGCGGTCGGTGGAGGTGGGGGGAAGAGGACCAGACGTAGGCGGGGGCGGTCACTCACCTCGACGAAACCGGGGTGTGTGCCCCATCGGTCGATGACGCTCCAGTCGATGCCGGAGAATAGCCCGGTGCGGCTTTTTCGGTAGATGTCGTTGAGACTGCTGCCCGTCGTGCTGCAGCTATACTGCGGGTATTGTGAAAAGGCTATCGCGCGCTTCACGCCGTCCTCCTTCATGCGCCTTGCGGTCTCCTCGGAGAGAGGCCGTGCGTAACGGAACGCGACGTAGCTCTTGTGAGGCGCCGTGGCTGGATGGAGCTCGTCGAGCAAAGCTGCCATGCCCTCCCCCTGAAGTTCGGACCAGCGCAGAATAGGTGAACCGCCCCCGATGTCTTTATACTGCTGCTCGATTTGTGGAGTCCGTCTTTTGGCAATCCATGGTGCTATGAGAGACTGAAACGGAAGAGGGATGAGGTCCCCGTCCAAGAAGAGGTTTCTGAGGAAGTCGTGGGTTTCGGAGACCTGTAGGGTTGTGATGCGACGGCGGGGAAGCGTGCGTGTCCGAGAACAGACGTACGGTAGCTGGTCCGCCCATATTGAGCATCACAATGGCTAGGTTCACGCCCAGCCCGTGTGAGAAAGTCGACGCAAACTGAGAAGGGGAAGAAACCTAGCAGACCTGTTGGACTGAAGAATGTAAGCACGGCTACTCGCAAAGCGTATGGGGTGTCAACCTCTTTCCCGTGGATGACCTGTGAAGGGTTGCATAAGAGCGAGTGAGTGCGCGTGCAAGCGACGTGGACTGTCTAGCCATAGTGGCCATGATGGGCGTGGGCGGAGCACGGAGGCGTGAGGAGTAGCGAACGGGTGAGTTTAAGTCAAATAGACGAAGCGAATCATGCAAATGTCATTGGTTGGAGGTTGAGACCGCGTGAGAACTACAAAGGTGTCTCTGACTCGAGTTCACACCGGTGCAACTTGGGAGTTGTCTCCAAAAAGTAGAATTTTCTTTTGTCATATCTATCTCTATTCCTCTACCAGATCTATTAGACTACAGCGTTGACACCTGCAGTATGTGCTGGAGCCATTAAAGTCAAATGTGGGCTGTAGGGTGATCTTCGGCCTGGGTCGTGTCGATGTTGGTTCGGTTGTGTCGCTCGGCGCCGTTGGTGTGATGTTAGTGGCCGGTGGTGGTGTCTAAAATCATGTCGTTAATACAAGCTCCGGGTGGGTCATCACTTTCGTACACACTTCTGTCATCGCCGCAATTGGTTGACTAGCAGAGGGCGTGTTCATAGCGTCGTCTTGTCCTTGCGGTCATGTTTCGGTTTAGTTGGTTGTACAGGCATCGGTTCCTGTTTCCGAGACACCAGATGAAGTCGAGTGAGTGGATGCCTACGCAGGAAGAAATGGATTACCTCAAGGATTACCGTATGAGCTCCGAGTCCCCGATGTAGTACAAGGATGCTCAGATGCCGGCGCACTGAAAAAAATGAGGGAAATGGCGCAGGTTTACAATAGGGACATTACAGTGGGTCCACTATGGCTGAGACTCGTGGAGCAGAGAATCATGGGGCCTGAAGCAAGCAATCAAAGGGTAGAATCGTCTGTGGGTGTATGTAAGATGGCGGACATACTTTGTTGTCGGGCACGGTGACAGGGTTGTCGTTGTGCGTTGTCTCCAGAAACATGTCCTTGTTATGCACTTTACCCATGATGTCCTCCGAGTCATTCGCTTCGTTGCCTGGGCCCATGTGAATCATTTTCGTCGTCGATGTTGACATTTAATTTGAGGTCACTGGGTCCTGCGAGGTGTCCCGTCGGTTCTTCTTCTTCTCCCGAACGCCGTGGACAGCGCCCCAACATGAATACGCCTTGGTGGACCATAGCCGTAGTTTCCACTTGGTATCATCGCACAGGAGTAGGATCACTGAGCAAGGTTCGTGAGTAGGAAAGGCAGACATTGAGGCTTGAATCGACAAAGACCCTATCACCTTTGTGCACGCATGGATCACGTTAAGGCAGGGTTCGAACATACTCTGGCAACGTGCAGCCCCCCAAGTTGCGCAGAGACGCACTATTCGGATAAGAGTCAGTCGATGAGTGAGGGGTGCACCGTAATGCAGATAGGGTGGCGACTTCAAACTACACAGCTGTAGCACGCCCGCAAATGTTGTCGCGATTCTGGATCGTACGCACAATATCATAGTGACGACCGTTGAGATTTCTTTGACGCGTGTCGAATCCAGACCAAATCCTGCCTCGTCTCGAATGGATAGGATTCCGACTATATGCTCGACGACGCTTCGGAATCCATCCTCTTCCTTGAGCGTTAGTAGTTCAGAGGCAGATACCCCAGAGCGGTGGAAACAGAGAAAGCGTAACGTCAGCGCTCTGTGGTCAAAGGCAATGGCGATGGAAAATGACAGTCTTCGATTAAGTGAGAGGTGGTTGCGAGCGTATGTCGCTAATTGCTCGACGGTCTCAACTGAGTGATCCTTGACTCTGATAATTACGGCAACGTCTTCCCACACAGTTTTGGGACCATCTGGTGTGCGTGGATGAAGAAGCCCTAAAATGTCAGGCTTCAAAGGCCCCCAGAGTCCAATATGTCGCCCATTTGGACATCATGAACTTCGAAGTGAAGATCTTCGAGGTAGCGTGCATGAGTGAGGTGAGTATTGGTAACGTCGACGATGAGATTAAGGAGGTGTGTGAGGGGTTCGTATGACTTTCTTTCGTCCTTAAAACCACCCAATGAGAGCCGCGGGGCCCCCATGGTCGAATCCGAGCCATCGAACAAAGTCTCACAGGTGAGCCTACGAAGGTGATTAAACACAATCTGAACATCGTTCGGGTTTGCCTGCAGGGGACCACCCTGAGCGGATAAATCGACGATGAATGTAGCACCCTTGAGTTCTTCAAAAATCATTTCCTTCATTACATCCTGCTTGGTGACTAGAGAGCCATAACCGGTGGGCGTGGCGCTACTAACTCGATGGGTAGATATGTTGACTTCGGGAAATTACCGCGGGAGGACCTGTGGTGGTCATGATGAACGAATACAGTAGTAGGATCAGTCTGGAGTTCTTACAGTAGGGCAAAGTGTCTGATTTGCGGAGCTCGAAACACGCGGGTCACAAGACTGAGAGATCCAATTCACCGCTGGCGTGAGTACTCTACTACAAGATAAACTACTGTCCGCTGCCCATGCCCAAAAAATTAGTAAATCGTATAGTACGGACCAGTGAGACTAATAGCCTCAAATCCTATCTTCATGCCTTGTCTGATGTAGGCCCACCATCATCGACACCAACCACTGCTCTATGCGCGCGTATCGACTCGCGCCGCTTAATATATTGGAACAGCGTCAGCGTGCACCACGAGATGATTATCCACGCGACCTGGACTCCAAAGTTAAGCCCCACTATACAAAGTCGATACTGTCAGAAGACTGCCGAACTGTCGAGTACTACGACAAGACGCACTCTGGTCACGTGTACCGAATAAGAGGGTCCGGACGGTTTGCTGAACGTTGTAGAACGGCATGGCGTATCCGTAGTGGTAGATGCCGGGAAGTAACTGTGGCGGGAACGTGCACACCGAGACGTTCACTGTGACAAATCGACATAGGTGTTAGCCAACGCAGATCTGATGGGAGACGTCGCAGGAAGACGCACCGATAATCCAGAGGAGGAGGAAGAAGGAGATGAAGCGTGGCGTCAATATTGTTATCATTGATTCTAACGCGCCTCCTACTGCGCACATTGCCAGCCAGGTCATCATCCAGTAAACTACAAAGCCCGGACTGCCATGACTGAAGAAATTGCAGTTAGTGCTGGGAGAGCAAGAAGTACATCGAGGAGCGTACTATCGGTGAAAGGGTACTTGGAAGGCGAGGCTCAGTAGGCAGAAGAAGCACTGCCCGTGAAATCAGTGGGTAGGATGTTGAGGGGTATATAAGACAGACATACCGAGATGAAGAAGTACATGATGATGGGGTTAACAATGCGGATGGTGATAAGCCACTTGAATGTGAGACGATCTTCGAGATGTGTTACATCGGTACGTGCACCGTAATGCATCGCGGTCACAACAAACTGTACGCTCCGAGTGAGCTTACCAAGTCTCAGACGACGGTTACACAGAAACGCACCGAAAGGATGAGCATGTAGATCAGTCCCACAAATTCGACCGCGGCGGCCACAGGTACATCAAACGGTCGTGTGTTAATTGTGGTGTACGCGATGGGTTGTGAAACAAGCCCTGGCGCGTTGACAAGGAGGGCTGTCAGATTAGACGTCCTCCCAGGGATGCTCGGAATGTACTGTTTATTGAAGGATTCCGTTGCACCACTGAGTAACGTCTCAATCTGCGGGGCGAGGGTCACTCTAGGTAATAAGGCACACCCAACAAAAAGGCTCACATTTGGGTGGATGATGGCGCGGCTAGAACGAACGTAAGAGCAAGTCGAACAAGATAGACATAACAACGTACTATGCATTTTCGTTGCGAGCTTCTATGACATATGCCGTGACTGCGCGGTTTGGGGTATAGGTACCGTCTGCAGCAACGACCGCGGCGTTCAACGTTTCCGTCGCGTTGGAATTGACTGGGGTAGCAGGCAGTGCCGTTAGATAAACGAAGTACTATATCGAAGAAACGACGTGCTAGCAATGATAGCCCAGGCCCTATTCTGCACAACTGCGTTCTCGAGGTCCGGCGCTCCATTCGGAAATGAGTTCGCAGGAATCGCGCTCCACGTAATCGTGGTCGGGCTTCCACTACTTGCGAGCACCGCACGTGACACGAACTGACCCACGTCACTTCCATCGAAGTCCTGTCAACCCGCAGATTAGGCGAGATCAGAAGAGGACAGGACGCCAAGACTTACCACGACCCAACCGTTGAGATTATGGACATGCGTGGGAGAGTGCCAAAGCGACCCCCAGTATATGGACAACACAGCAAGGGCGAACAGGATGAGCATGACGCCTCCCGAGGTGAGGATGATGATGTAGACTTTTCGCGCGGCAGCGGTCGCGGGCTCGTGTGAGAAGTAGCTCTCTGTGAACCATGGCAAAGGCGGCTTGGCTGCTGTCTCCTGCGACGGTGACTGGTCTCCCCTATCATGCAGAGACATTTTGGACGGAGACGGAGGCCGATAGCGACTGGTCTCCATTCACGACGATAAACGAAGCTAAAGTCGGCGTAGTGTGTGCAGATGTGCAGATGCGAAGAGGTAGATCGAGAGCGCGTTCGATCAATTCCTTCCTTGACATATCCGGGCTTTATATGAAGACCCCTGGAGCCTCCCTGAGTTCATAAGAACCTCGAAAAGGAGATCCCCAAGGCGCGAGTGATGTCATGCACGGATGGTGGTGTTAGTCATGAATCATGATCGCGGCATTAATTGATTGCGTAACTTACTAGGATTTCCCGGGGAACCCGTCGATCACCGAGGGCCCGAGAACCAAAATCTGCTGTGAACGGTATTGTGCTCGGCGACTCGGACGAGATTCACGCCTACTAGTACTTTCAAGGAAGTACTGTATATTCCTGTCGCACATCTTTGATCAAACGATGTCACGGTAGAATTTCTCAGCCAGAGCTGTACCTTCACGCGTAAGACAACCGAACCTGACACGAAATATCGTAAACTGTCGTTACCGCCGGCACTACTTTGAGCAGCTGCAGGGTCGTCGCTCGGAAGACCACCACGTCACGACGAGACAAGTATATTTGTTCATGAAATCAAGCTAAAGTTGTAGTAGAACAAGCAACGCGGTACTGTAAGTAGGTCATGCACGATTACGCGGGTCCTCTCCGCCTGCTTCTTCGGAACCACCGCCTACGCGACGGACGCGCGTCTTGGTTCGTACCTGCCGACGTCTCTTCGGGCTCGGTTCCGCGTACAGGTCGCTGACACACTGGACAGCGGCCTGATACATCCAGGAGCCACGGGTCCACGCATGTTTTCTGTCTCCAGCGGCGACGGTAAGTAAGCGCTCCCAAGTAAAAACGAAGGTGGTGTGACTGACGTGAAAGACGTGTCCACATTTTAACAACCGCAATGGCTGTGCGCCTTGACCTGCATCCTGCAGCCGCAAGTTGTCGCCATTCGCGGTCGTCTGCTCAGTGACGTCGCCGCCCACTTCCTCCACTTCATCATCATCATCTTCATCCAGTCCATCGATCGCCTCATTCTCCGCTGCCGCCGCTTCTGCCTCGTCTTCCGCCTGCACCTGCACTTCCGAATCTGTCTTGTCCTCCACTGTCTTCAAGGAACCCACGCCCCCGATGCGCTTCGGTGCTTGAAAGTCGAGCAGGCAAATCGCGCACGACGCTCGGTGACCGTCCAGCTGCACGAACGGGTACTCGCCCCTCTCCCAGTTGTCCTCCCACGTGAGCGGTCGCTTGGGTCCGCCCTTCCCCGCACCGTTCTTCGTTGTACCACCGGGCGACGTGCCCCTTCGTCGGAAGAAACCAAAGCGGCGAGGAGGCGGATCTGCCGATTTGGGCGGGTAGGTGTGCAGGTTCGTTGGGAACGAGACTGGCTTTGGGGGCTGGTCCGGTGGTGGAGGGATGTAGAGCACCAGAGGGAGTTTGTCGACAACGGAGCGTGGGACTTGGCCAATGTCAGGGGTAAAGTGGTGAGGATTTTGCGACGGATGTCGGCCAAGGCAGAGCAGGAGGATGCTCCAGAACAGCTACACTGTGTCAGCCAAACCGGGAGGAAGCAGCGTAGGGGATTGGTGCGCACGAATAGAATGGGCCCGACAACAAAGACGAGGATCGCGACGAGGACGACCTCGAGGATCATGAGGTACATCACGCTGAGCACTCCAAAAGTTAACCACCAAAGATGTGGTGATGCCGGTCGGCAGGTATTTGTCGAACTGTACACGAATATTTGGGAAAGCACGAACCAGACGAGCGTGAAAGTAGAGCCCATGAGCGATAACCTATCGGTACGTCGTCGGATCGGCGCGATGTGCGATGTGCACGCTTAGAGGGGGAATAAAACCAAGCGATGTGCAACACGGACCTGGCATAGACTCTCGGATATGGCGTCGGGGTAGGCTGCGACGGACCCCCGGACGGATTATCCGCGTTTCTTTGCACGGCGGGCCCGTGTCTCCTTCCACCTGGAGGCGGGACATTCGGATAGGTGCGTGTCTGGGCCTCCCCATCGCTATTCGCATGGCCAGTGCTGTACATGGTGTGTAAGGGTGAAGCGCTGAAGGGGTCTGGCCGGATGTGTCTACCTTTCATCCTGGAGGCGCTTCGTGCGCTCGCGGGACCACCTCCATATGCTGAGCCAGACGTCGAGAGAGAGACGGACGACCCAGAGGGCGTTCCAAATGCCTAGCGGCTTGCCACACGCGTCCCACTCGTTCAGATTAGGTATAGTGGGACTTTTGCTGTGCGTCGAGATGGTCAGGAGCGTGATGATCGCGACGATCTGTCGTCGGAAATGAGACAACACGTTGCACAGAAGGGCCTAAGAGTGAGTGGATATAACTCACCTGGGAGAAGTCGACCGTCAGTGCCCAGATAACGGACACGAGCTCCTTACGCGCTCTGTTATTGCGGCCGTAGCCGAAAAACACGAGAATACGGCCCGCGATGGAGAGTCTCGGTTGGCGTTGGTTTCCGGGGGTACTAGGAGGCAGAACTGCCATAGGGGGGTTCGGCCCCGCAATGACGGGAT
The DNA here is from genome assembly GCA_021527775.1 of Lactarius sanguifluus. Lineage (NCBI taxonomy): Eukaryota > Fungi > Basidiomycota > Agaricomycetes > Russulales > Russulaceae > Lactarius > Lactarius sanguifluus. The sequence continues at coordinate 8,860 of JAKEYF010000553.1, forward strand.
CAGGGAGGACGTGCCGGTGACCGTGAGGCTCCTGGGTACGGTAGGCCACTGCGCGGGGGGGCAACGGTGTAGGATGGAGGGTAGTATTCTCTGACATGGAAGCTCGGTTCAAGGCCTCGAGCAAGGATTCGAGGGTAGCAGACCGCTCCTGTACCCCTGGTATGGGAGTTATCGGGATCGTTCCTGGTTGGGGAAGTTCGGGCGTATCTGCTACTTCTGTAAGTGGATGGTTATGTGAGGACTCGATTCTTGAGGACTGTGGCAAAGATAGGACTGGGCTCGCTGGCATGATGAGGGGGATATTCGTTGACCCTAGGACAACAGAGCAGAAAGAGCGCTGTTGAATCAATTATCTGGTGTGAGAAGACGCCTGAACTGGCAATAGGAGACCTGAACGGGCTTAAGGCGGTGCGCCAAAACGACAAACGATTAGGACGGGGTTGACTTCGTCGAGTGGGCTCGGCTGTAGGTAGATGTGGTGTCGACGTGTGGAGTGGGGGCGCGGCCTCGAACTGTACACGCGTTTGGGCACCCGGGCTGTGCGTCCACCACCTACAAGACCATAGACGCAGGATCACTGGGGATTTAATCAACGCTCAATATAATATAGAGCCGTCTCCCCCCTGCTTACTTAAACCACCTTATTCTCGACCGCCATGTCCTCCGCACCATATCAATCTCTCCCTAGCGACGACTTCGATGAGGAGCGACCCACAAATACCCGCAGGCACATCGCAGAACATATCCAACTCGCACAGGATCCGCGCTTCAATCCACCTATTCCTTCCTGGTGGAAGCGTGCACTGCTCATCCTATTCATCATCGTGATGTTCTGGCTGTCCTTCTCGTTGCGCACCTCTATGCATAGGGGAGCCCGTTCAGACGTCGTGCATGCTCACAGGTATTGCACAGCGCTTCTTTGCATGCCGGTAACATGGGATGCTGACTACATCGCCCCAAAGATACTCGAAGCAGCACAAGTTTCGCCCTGCGGCTAGCCCAGTCATCACAGAGAGACTCAAGGACGGCAGAACACAGATAAGGGGTGCAGCTCCGACCGCCCGAACTCAGTAGACTACCTGCGTTATGATCATTTCGACGGTCCTAGTACCACGTTGAGTCGGGCGCTTCATGTTGCTATACTTTCTTTTTGGGAATTTTTCATTCCTATCGGACTAAGACCACACTCCTTTCAATGGACTGCTTCTATTATCCTCGCCCCGTTCTTCCATTTATCTCAGTTCTACTATAGCCCTAGTTACAGAGATAACGGAAGCAGTGTCGGAGGATGCTTCCGACTACTGCGGGTATAACTGGTCAACATGTTACCTTCCCAATCCGTATCGTATTGGTTACTTGCAAGTCCACAGGAATCCCTTCGAGACATGAACCTGTCCGAACTGTCCGCGATCCAAAGCAATCCCAAAAAAAATCATCGGGAAAGTAGGCTCGACAGACTGGGGCGCTTGTTCCCCTTTGCACTGGGTGTACTCGACACGCGATGCGATGACATTGCGTCTTCTGTCTTGTGTACCGCTTCTGCGTATCTGGATGTTAGTCCCAGTATCAGTAAGGGATCGAGTCGTCCAGAAAAGGTACACGCACAAGAGTTTATAACGCACGAGCTCGCCTTCGAGCTCTTCGTTCTGCAATCGCGCTCGCACGAGCTCATTCTATCCGCACACTTGAGCGTTATCATAACGGTTGCAGTCGTGATACGCACCAATGCACCAACATGCTCCTGATTCAACGCTGCCAAGTTTGCTTCCAACGAATTGCTACGTCACAGCGATAAGTCAGCACCAAAATCACCGAGGCGCCGAAGAAAATATTGGGGACGTACACTTGAGCAGATAACTGACGGTTATGACTACGCAGTGCGTCCACCTCTGCGGCGTGTGCTTCCCGTGCACGTATCATCTCGCTGTACTCATGGGTGTATGAGTCGAGCATGAATGGCGTGATCCGCAGAGACATCGCATCGTTCACAAAGTCGTCGACGCGGTATGTAGCTTTCTCACCCTCTGGAACTGGAAGCTGCTCCCGTGTTTGTGAAGTTTGACTTTAGAAAACGAAAAGTTGTGACTGACCTTGTACGTGTCGATAATGCCTATGTTGAGGAATGACACTAGCTCGTCGAACTTCAATGATAGCAGCCTCGCCTCGTTCTTCTGAAGGAGGGAGATAGCAAACCCAAATATCGCCTCGATTCCGCTCGCAAGACAATTGTCGAATATTCGAAAGACAATGTCCAAAGGAAACCTATTGTGGATGTTAGAATAGGACAGTTTGCAATCAAACAGTTTTGGTTTTTGACCGGTAGGAAAACAGCGTAAGGAACCATTGTGAACAATACATGCTTGACTTCACGCCTTGCCGGAGGAAGTGGACATGCAAGACTGGGAGTATTTCCTCCACTAGTCGGTCGAACTGGTAGGTAAGCGTTCCGTCTCCGTCAGTAAGACCAAATGGCGCAGACATGATAAACCTCTCACTTGAAACTAAACACCGCCCCAAACCTATGAGTACCCTGCGTTCTGATAGACAAGTCGACAACTCACTAGGCGCAATTGAAGCTTGGGCATCTCGGGTAAAAAATGCCCCCGTAAGTCATAGGAGTGCATCAGTCTAACGAGCAGGCAAAACGCTTCCTCGTCTGGCATCTAGGACAGGTGAGCAAATGACGACTCCACGAGTACACCGATCCACATACATTAAGCAACAAGACCGCGACCACGAACGGCAGGCCTTGGCAATATCCCACTTGCGGATCATATCTTCCTAATCAGGTGAAGTAATTGAACAACGCAATATGGAGTAACGCACATCGAGTATGCCTTCAGAACGTTGAATAGATTTTCTTGCCCTATTCCTTGCCCATCCGTGAAAAATTCATGCTGTGGGAAGGTGCTGGTTCAATCAGTGCAGATCCTACGCAACTGATGACCAGGTCGCTCACCGGCCAAGGTCACGCATGATGGCTTTTTCGTGAGAGCTCGTCTCCTTCAACCTCTTCAAGTACGTCGCCTCCATTTCTGGATCCTTCGACGCCGACCTGCTTGGCGATCAGGAAACAATACCAGAAAGGGCGAATGTCAATTACATGAGTTGCCACACCATCCCGCGGAGGTTGCTCGGTATACCCTTTTCGATCGCCCGCGCGAGCTTCTCCGCATTCTCCGAAGCGAAGCTCTGGTAATCTACGGGCCAGGATGAGGAGAAGGACTACAGTGAGTCGAAGTGCGTGCACCTGAGACGACGGAGCCCCAGAACGCTATACACGGCTTAAATAAAGGCATTCCACGAATAAGACAGAAAAGCACTCACCCCAATCAACGCTGGCCAGTTCCCCTTCCAAGTCTTTACTATCTCGTTGCGCTCGTTCAAACACCTCCTGCAATTTGTGTTGTCCGTCCAGACTCCTTCGCGATGGCGCGGCGTCGTTTCCGAGCCTTTGCAGCAGAAGTGAAGCGCGCACGGAGGTACTGGAGATCTCGGAAGGCGCAAGTGGAGGTTCCTCTTCCTCCCACAGCTTTGGCGCCTTCTCGTGGACGGGAGATTTGATCGCGACCGTACTGCCGCGAGCCGTTGCGGCATTGAGAGACACGGTGGAGAAGCGCTCGTCGTCGAGTCGGACCTCGCCAAAGTCTGATTCTGCGACCGAGTCCCGCACAAAAGACTGGGTCCCGGGAGCGGGTGTGGTCGTCGGCGAAAGAAGTTCGTCGAGTGGAGAAGCGTGGTGTTCCTCCGAGTCGGAACGGGTATCAACGGGCGGTTGGAGTGGGGCCCCAGATTGTGAAGGCGCTACGTTGGTTGGCTCCTCGCTTCCTGGTAGTGCTTTCGGCGACTCTCGAGTCCTCTCGTCTTTATGAAGAAGTTGTTCGGGGGATACATCAGGATCGATTTTCAGGGTCTTTTGAGAATTCGACGATATTAGCGAATCTGCACCGTGCTCGTGCAAAGCTGCGTCTGAATCTGGCAATGCAGGTGGAGGTGATGGTGAGGCCAGTGGTGCTGCGAACGCTGGACCATCAAGCTGCTTTGCACGGTTGGCCGTATCCTCTTGCGAGATCATGGTAACGAATTGAACAGACACACAAAGATTTAAATTGATGTCATTGATTCGGTCATGTGCTCTGATCACACAATCACATTGGTATACATTAAGCAAAGAAATATCATCCCAACCACCAACCCACGAAACCAGTTTCATCCTCACGATGGACTGCAAAATTCTCAGCGCAACTTCAGCTAGAATTATAATAGTACTCACACGGGGGGCACAGGGGTCACTGGGCCGGGAAGGGTCGAAAGTTTCGGGAAGGGTGTAGCGGAGCACTAACAAGACCAATAGTCAGTACCGAGATCAACACAGACGGGAAAGAGCGAAGTACCGCCTGCTCCACATCTGCGTTGGAAAAGCCGGCAGGGAAAACGCTCTGAGAGTGTTCGGCGGGTAGACTCTTTGGCTGCGGTATAACTTCTGAGCAATCAATCATCGTGCTAGTGTCTTGACCGAGCACAGCAAGCTTGGCCATAGCTTGACCGAAGGCGTCCATCATCCGAGCCTGGTTGTTGATGAACGATTGCCAGGTGCAGGAAGTCCGCGAATCTGATTGTTACGGGTGGTAACTGTAAGCACAAGTTACCAGATTTTGAAGAAATACTCACCCCGCGCAATAAGGGAGTCAGACATAATGCGCATCTCCCCTTCAATTGGCGAATCTGTTTGACCACGTTGTAACTCCGTTCCATGGAAACCCCGTGGGCGCAGTAATTCCTCCACATAGAACTGGGTGTCGAAAAGTTCTGGGGTAGTGTCGAAGGGTGCGCCGACCATACTTGGATTCAAGACCTTGGAAGAGGCAATTGAATGCCTGCATTGTCCCTAGTCAGTCATTACCGTTATGGGATAGCGAATACACTAACGAAGCCAAAAGTGCGACAACTTCGTCGGTGTTAAAGCCAGCGTCGGCAAAGCGTGCAAAGATGACGTCAGTAGAGTCGGTTGGCGCAGGAACCAGCTTATCCGGTGCTGGCGCGGTTGCATTGGGACGACCAAGTAAAAACTTAAGCCGGGGAGCGCCAGGACAGTTGGAAACCCCAACCGCACCGGCGAGCTGGATACTGCGAGCCTGTCAGTTTCGATAGATATGGAAAGAGGCTTCCAGAACGCACAAATCACCAGGGGAGACAACACCATTACCGCCACATTCCGAGAGGCACTGTTCTTGCATCTTTACTATATCGTCGAGACCGCCGTTAGCCGAGAATTGGAGTTCGGTGTCCGAAAAAGCCATAATGGAACCATCAGCACCTCCGCCGCTATTTCTGAGTTTAGTCGAAATATCCAAAGAGATCAGCGGAGTAACATACCCTGAGGGTCCCTGAGAAAGAGAGAACCCAATAGCATCGTGGAAAGTGAGGCGAAGAGACTCGTGAACCTCGTCGTCACACTCGCCGCCGTCGAAAAGATTCTGTTGGATATGGTCCACGATCGGATATAACGCACAACAGGAGGGGTGAGTCGCCGAGTGGACACCGTCAGGGCAAGGAACAGCCCGCCGGGTCAGGGCAGCTAGATGTGTCGAATCAGACGCAACTCTGGGGAGGGTGTATTTGGACGTGCGTACCACTAGTAGCGCAAACTAGAGCAGAGATGACAACGAGGCTACCGAGAGGCATTGTGAAGTCCAAATGCTGACGGGTTGACGCTGACGGATTGTTCGGGTGAAGAACGAGAACGTTCTGACATTACTGGACGTAGAAGAGGCCTTTTTATACGGAAGCCAGCATAGTATCCACAAACAATGCCAGCCTCAGTGCCAGCCTCCGGAATGCAAGCCTCCAGGGGGTCGGCACAAGAGCCTAGATCCGTTTCAGGATTAGGAAAGAATTCCGAAAGACTTCGCGCTCCAAAAATATGGTCCACTCGAGTGCTGCTTAAGGCGTCCATATGCGCGTCCATGCTTAACACAGTAATGCACTGGCAACTGGGTGCAGCTTGAATGACCCAGGGATACTCTGGCTATACCGATGGGACGGAGTAATCGGACCCGAAAGCTCCACTGGAATGCGTCCGGACCAAGGATATTATGCTGACAAACCACCAATGTTGAGTGCCGTTGAGGTTTGGATGAAGAGATGGATCTTGCTGCGCTAGGGTGCGCTGGAGCACGCAGCAAGTAAAAGGGGCACTCAAATAGCACACACGTTCAAGCGCACGTTAGTGAGGTCACACGATGGCGAAATTGTACCATACTGGTCAGGTTACAATACCTAGTTTCCAGACCGGAGGCTGGCACGGGCCAATCATATGCATACACCAGCCAGTGGTACCGTGTAGTACCGTGTAGTCGAGTATGGTGTGGTAGCGCGGTGCGACGAGGTTCGAATTTCCAAAACAGAAGCGCTCACTTTACGGACCAAGTTACGGACAGTCCGTGAAGCTACATGGTGAGTTCCGCATTCCTTCACTTCGGGACTTCCTTGCGGGACTTTCAAGTTCTCGCTTTGACTCAGTGTATTACAGTACTGTTCTCAGACCCCATAATACGCGACAAAGTGTAAGCTGGGCCTTCCCCACTTACCGTACCGGAACGAATTTTTTATGCGTCCGAGTTGGACCGCCTGTACCTGACCTGCATTCCTGGATGTATTCCTTTCCTGATACACCTACGCTCATTTCGTCATGATTCGGTCACCGCTGTACTCCGCCTTTACCCTCCTTTCGAGAATTTCGCCCCGAAACTCCGCTCCACTTCGGTGCCGTGACACTGGATGTGGACCCAAGGCTGCTCGCCCGAAAAGCCGACACAGGGTCTAGCTGTACTACCTACTATGTGCCCTGATGTTTGTAGCAAATACTCGGAAAGAAGAATGACCGGGTCTGTTGCTGTAATAGGGGTCCTTGGACCCTCTGGTCTGACCCCAAAATCTGCCCTTTCCTGTTCGACTGTTATGCATTCCATCGGTACAATCTGTTCACCTCTCTCTCTCACAATCTATCCCTCGGCCCAGGCTATGGCCCCCACAAACTCCTGTCAGGAGGTCCATCATACGCTGGGCGGTTCTCATCCTATTCCGTCGCCACCTTTCCGAATTACGAGGCCCTTACACCGCTACTCGTTCCGCCGCGTGTCCTTTGCCCATCAGCGCCGCTTTCGCTCCCGCCAAAATACAGGCAGTCCACTCGTCGTCACACCTGCGTCCGCGGTCAATGGCCCGCCACCGCCGTACACCCCTACCATTGATTTGCACCCCTCCATCACCCCACCCACTGCCACTAGCACTACGGTCGCCGACCTGCATCAGCCAGCATCGCCACAAACACAGATATCGCGCCATCCTATGTCCGCCACCGCTATAGCACTCATCGTGGTTTGCACCCTCGTGGGGCTGGTATTGTGCATAGTGATCGGTCGCTTCGTCCACCGGAAGCGCCTACCAACGCTCCGATGGCCGTGGCGGACGAGACGCGAAGAAGACAGCTTGGGTTTTGTTTTCGTCGAGTACGACGACTCGACGTGGGGCACGCCAGCTAAGGGCACATGGAGGGAGATACCGGCGTTCGAGGCTGGCCCACAGGAACGCGAGGGCGGGGAGGCGCACGCAAGGACCCTCGCTTCTTCACCATTGGTCCCAAAGGCAGAGGCACACCCTGTTCCAAGCATCCCCCAGCCTGATCCTGAAGCGCCGCCCGAAAACAAGACTAACGAGCGGGATCTTGACGACTTCGCTCCTCAAACAGGAGATATTAGTCCGCATATTGCGACCAAGTTTGGTGCCCCGTTCAATTTGGTCATCAGGAACACGCTTGGCTTGGCGATGGGCGATGGGCTAGAATTGGGCATGCTCGCGTCGTCTGAACTTGCCGCAGTGCTGGCGCTCCACGCGGGTACAGAAACTTTGGATGGGCTGGCGCGTCCAGGTATGAGGGAGCATGGGCCTCCGGACGCAAGCGGAGCAGAAGAAACGGAAGTCTCTTCGCTCTCCTCGGGCCTGGTGACGTGCGTATCATCATCTACGGAAGAAAACAGCGGGTCTGAGGACGATTACGAGCTTCATAGAGTGGAGACTCGTAGTATGGATTTCAAACGCGGCATCATTGTGTCACTCGGGGCGATAACTGACACAGACGGTGAAAGAGACGACAAGCCGCTTCCCCGCGTGGTGATTTCTGGGAGCTCCTCGGAAATGTTCCCGTCGTCGAACCGTGTTTCGGGAATGAGCGAAGGGACCATAGACCTCGGAGACTTTCCTCGACCACCTGTGATTCGTCTCTGATCACACACCTACCTACATGCACTGCGAGTACGGTGCAAAAAGCCTTGTTTATGTTACTGTCATTTACGACGTCCCATCTCATTAAACTTCGGGGATTACACTCAATAAACAGATTCCCAATATTTTTTGAGATAAGACGCCTGTTGCCAGGTGGGGTGCATGTTTCGTCTTCTTATACATGCTTTCTCTGCTCATCTGTCAATTTTCTGCCCTAACGATCGAAACCGATTATTGGGTCGTACAGTAGCACCTTCACGGTCCGTTTTCAATAAATAAAATTAACCGCATCCCACACCACCTTATTTCATCTTATAACGTAAGCATGATACATTCGATTGATCTCAGTCCCTTTGATGTTCTCGTGTATTGCCCGCCTCGCCTAATCCTCAATTCGACCAGGCAGACAACCGCAATTCAAAGATGACCTTTTACCACCCCGTACTTCCATTTGCGTTACACAGAAAGACCTTGGTCGTCGTCAGTGTCCCGCCTTTGTCGCTCAAGAATGGGCTCAGATACTTACACCGTGCTCACAAGGGTAGCCTATCGTCTCTATCGCGAATATCGCACAGCTCGCCGTGGACTTGCTGATCGCCTCTCTATCTCTTCGGAAAATTGGTATATTTGACTCTCGTGACCTCGTACCCGTCATTGGCGGGCGGGAAGACGGAGAAGAGGGTATCACTACGCCTCTAGAATGTGTGTGTGTGTTTTTTTTGCCTATGTTCATCCGAATACATCTGACTCCAACACCTCTGCAGTATTCGGGCGGGAAGGGTGCGAAATCGTGCTCATTCAACAGCGGTCGCCTGTGTTGGTGGTGGGTTCGTACAGCTGCTGGAACTCGCTTCTTCTGACCGAGTTTATCTCAGCCGAGAAAGCAAGCGTTTATCGACTCGCTCTTCCAATTTGTCCAGGAGCAACGACTCTCCGCGATCCTCATTCTCTCTGGCGTAGACATGTCCGACAGGACAGATGCGCAGATGATGTGGGTGGTCTTTGTTTCCTGATCTCATCGTTTCTCATGCGCCGGCTCAGGACTCCCACCTACTACATCCGCCCACCAAATTCGTCGTCCTGGGAGAACTCGACACTGTCCCCCATATCTCAACTACCCATCCCAGAATACACGTCGCCCGTTTCCCAGCACCCCGGCGCTCCGCCGCAGACCGAAGGACCGATCCCTTTCATCCCCGGTGGTGGCCTGACACGTCGCATCCTCTCTAATCTCCCAGGGACTTGGAACATCCCAACGGCGGCCCTCCTCCAATTTGTGCTCGAAGGTGACAACAGGTCCGATGCGTCGCTGATGGCCTCCGTGACTGCCAAGGTACTTTCTCTAGAAGTTCCAGCGTGGAGGGAACCATCCAGCTGGCAACAAGGACTCTTTGGAACCCCTCACGACCAAACGTTGTACGGCTAGTTGATGGCAATTCCTGCAAGGTGAACGATGGAAGCCGGATGGGGGTTTGATGTCTGAATTCATGTAATATCGTTATACGAGCCTTGACCCACTCCAAACAATGACGCTGCCATTTTGTTTGGGTCCATGATAGCCTTTTCGGCTGCGATCACCCTTGCGGGTATTATACAATACTTTGACGAACTGCTAAATCACCCAAGTCCCCTCATTCCGCCTTCACAGCTTCAAGCTTCACGTCTTGTGAATCGGAGGCTTCACTGTTTTCCTGCCAAGCCAAGACCATTCCGCCGGCCTCTCTTCTTTGCTGCCTGTCTCAGGGGAACATATGCATAAGGGTCGGGCCCTCCTCTCTTTTTGAGGTCTCCACCGGCCTTCTGTGGATGTCAGAAGGACAACGATGAAGTTTTTTTTCCGAGAAAATAGGATAATTTCATCCGTACCTTTGCCCTGAACTCATGCCCGATCTTAACCTTACTCCGTTTCTTTTCCGGTTTCCCGGACTCTACCTCGCCCATCTCGACATCCTCATCGTGAGCCGCATTCTCTCGCCGCCGCTTCTTCGTGTCCTTATTAAATTTGATACGTCCACCTGGCCCGCGCGTGAAGCCGTCTGTGGATGTTAGAGCCTCACGGTATGCGGCGCCAGCGACGTCCTCTTCAGCCGCGCCGTCATTGGAGTCGGAACCGGACTCGCCAAATATCATCTTGCCGGACTCGTCCGTCTTGAAGTTACTAGCATCTTGTCGGTGTTTGGATCGCCGGCTACCTTTAGCATCTACAGGATAAAATATGGTGGTCTCATAGATAGCAGACTGCGAAGGATGTTACACACTCGTGATGCGAGAAGCCGCTCCGGAAAGTAGATCCATGGGCGAGTCGTTGTCGAGTCGTAAACGGGCCGCAAAGTCTCTACCCTTGTGCTTTCCGGCTGGCGCGGTAACCTCCTCGTCCTCCTCGTCGTTGTCACCCAGTTCACTGTCGCTGGAGTACAAAACGTCTTCAAACGTATCGCCCGTAGTGGGCCTCCTTGGTTGTTCCTGTTGGCGTGTGGTTCAATGATGCACGCCGACTCGACAAAAAGAAATAAGACACTAACCTCGTCGCTGACGTCGCCGCCTGCAACTGCCTTTTTCCTTTTTGCGCGATCTTTGCGCTTTTTGATATTCACAAGCACCTTTGCTGCTTCTCCGTTAGCGCACGAATGTACAGCTTGAAACCCAAATCGCCGGATCATGCGTTCAAAGATGTGCCGGACCTTCGCTTTGAAATGGTTCTTGTGGTCATGCGCCCATCCGAGGAGAGCGGGTACGAGCTGAGGTAGCTGCAGGCGTATCACGTCTTCTGAGAGCGTATGAACTGCCAACTTGATAAAACCCAGGGTCGACTTGACTATCTCTCGGTTGGCAGAAGAAAGGAAGACGAGGAGTGTGGACAAAATCTCGTCGAGCATACTTGCAGGGATGTCGTCTGCCATAAGTAAAGGCGATTAGAAGGACTGAAGGTGTCCTGCGTTGATCGTGTTACCTTTGAATTCAAAAACCAGTCTTGAGATAGCCGTAACGGTCGCACTGATCATGTGCGGGGTAGCTCCTGCTAGGCCGGCCGCGATCATAGTGATGTATTCTCCTATGCTTGCCTTGGCTTACTTGCCCCTTTAGCACGAGATAGTGAGTGATTGCAGGAGGTTTATACCTTCACTCGTATTGTCCTCGTCCATACCGTCAACTAAGACACGTTTCACGACGCCTCCCTCTGCCATTTTCTTGCCCATAGCAACGATCAGCTCAAACGCAGCACTGCGAGCCTTCTCCGAGGGCTCTTTTGTACCAAGGACAGCCTCCGGGATCAGCGATGGGATGACATGTAAAGCGGAAGGATGGACCGAGGGTAGTAGGTTCGCATATAGTTGAAAACGATCCTACGGTATAGATTAGCACCAGCTTGTTATATGTCAGACAAATCCAAAGGCATACCTTTTTCGCTGCAGGAGCCAGACCGTCCGATAACTCATCCAACTGTTCAATCACAGGTTCCACATCTGGTGACACTTTGCCAACCTCGATCAACTTCGCAAGAATTTTGTAACCACGTTTTTGTACGCCGTTGTCTTGATTAGTAAGTACCTCCTTGGAAAGGATCACGTCAAACAGCCCGGACGCGTCTTCGTCCGAGAGATAGGGCAAGACGAGAACGAGGATATCCTGTGTCATCGCGACGACACTACCAGAGTTAGTTGGGTCATGGTTAGGTTTTGTCAAGTTCTGCTTAAAGAGGCCAAAGACTTTGTGGTACGCTTGAGCGATGGCCTGTCGACGCGATGAGTCAACATGGATGGCAATAAGAGGGGTGACAGTACAGGATCCCCTGCAATGCTCAACCAGGCAGCAATCACTTCCCCGACCATTCCCCGATCCTCTCGGTTGACGCTCCCAAAAACATTAAATAGCACGGCAAGCCAGCTTTCTGCCTGGTTTCGCAGAAAATCAACGTTCTTCAGCGCCTGTTTTTGAGATATACCGTCTGCGCGGACGCCGGGAGGAAGTTTATCCAAGAGGATCGGGTCTTGCGACGCAAAAGCCACGTTAGAGTTCACCAGGATTTTCAATGCTCTCAAAACGAAGGGCCGCAGTTCCACTTGCGTATACAATATTTGTGACAGCATCTGTGCGAACGCAGCAGTCAAAGCCTGCGGGATTGTTCAGATCATGAGCAAAAGACAAGCCAGAGGTGGGGTTTTTGCCTACTTCCGGCGTATCCGCTTTTGACCAACAGTAACCGGGGAGTCCCGCCCAGACCTGGGCGATGAGAACAGCCCACACCTTCGCCTCGGACGGGCGATCCTCAGATCTGGCTTTCTGCTCAAGGTCAAACATGCGCTCCGAAAGTGGGACAAAGAAAGACACGAAATGCCCAAGCGGGGAAGGATGTGGTTGCACCAACAGCGGTAAGAGGAACGCACGGGGCTCGCGACCTGCTTGCCTAGTGTCACACAACAGGTGTGTTAGTAGTCAACAGATCTATACCAACGTTGCAGGTGGACTAACCGATCCACGGGTTCCAGATTGAGGGGCAACGCATTCAGCAAGACTGCGGGCCCCATCGTAGTAATGGCCTGGCTGAGCACCCTATCAGCTGCTTCCTTGTGCTCAAAGTTTTTCTCTGTTCTGATACTTCCAATCTTCTGCACCAATGGAAGCAATAGGGTTTCGGCGGCGGTCGGCCCCGCTGGCTCATCGCGGTAACGAAGACCCGAGACGAGCACCAATATCGCGTCAAGGAGTTCCGACATAAAACGCGCGAATCCGAGCGACTCGAACGCCTTCTCTGCCTGCGAAACGATCTTCCCAAGAGCAGTCTTAGGCTCAGATTGGCCGTGTTCTCGTATGGAAGGCGCTATGAATTCAGGTGTGAAACATTGCACTAGAAGTGCGAGTGATTGACAAGAAGCCTTTCTAATAGTCGCATCGGATGATTCCAAGAATACCCAGACAGCCTTCCACACTTTCCCCAGCTCACTAGTCGACGCATGTGGGTTAGCGTCTTTATAAGCAAGTTGTGTGTTTCCAAGGAGCCCCAGCCAAGCGGGAGCAATGGCAGCATCCGCTTTAGGCGGGGGAGAGGAAAGGATGGCATTCAGGATCGGCGGTATCTCGGATTCAATATCAAATCCATCGACCTTATTATGTGCAGAAAGAAGGTCGGACAAGGTCGAGTATGCGGATTGAGAAAGAAAAGGATTTCCTAGGCGAGGTAGTGACAAGAGAAGGGTAACGATCGCCGAGAGAGACTAGAAAGAAAGGTTACTAGATAGAAGAGGCATAGACAGCCACTTACGGACGGCGGTAATCTCAGGATTATCGGACGCAAGAACATTAGGAGATGCAGCGCTACCTCTGCAGCCTCCATGTCGGGAGCAATGCGCTTCGATCTCGAGAAGGCATTTGCTGAGACGTCAGTCAATGTAGACTTGACCCACTCCGCGACTCTGTCACTATAAGGATGTCGCAACAACGGGGGAGGGGGGGAAGACAATACATCTTTAATGGTCTCCGCTGCACGCTTGCGTACTTTGGGTCGAACATCAAGGCAGAGCTGGAGGATGGAAGCAAATGACTGCCGGACACCCTGAGCATCTAGCTGGGACCGGTCAAGGGCCTTAAGCAGTGAGCCGTAAAGTCCTATTTGGGACCGCAAAGGAGGTGCATGGTTCATCAGAGATGGGAAAAGAGGTGATGTAAGCGATAAAATAGTATTGAGGTTGCCGCGGATGACTGGTTGCGGAACAAACGGTGCGACCAAAGCAAGAAGGTAGAGTTCTGCAGGGAGAATATCGCCTTCACCAAAGGACAATCGAGAGGAACCCTCGTTTTGTAAAGTACCATCTAAGGTGGTGAGAAGAACCGCGAAGTACGCAGTTGGAGATCTTTCGGTTTTCTGCTCATCGAAAGTAGCCTCGAGTGCTTGTAACAAGGTCGCGGGTGTCTTCTGATGCTCAAGGGAAGAGGTTGTATGCGGCCGAATCCTTGATAGGGCTGCATCTAAGTCGTCAGACATTGTGGTTTTGGGTCAGAGATTTGTGATTACATAACATCAACCTCGCCTACTTAGGCAGGCAGCCTTTCGTCGTATGAACGCACGAACGTTCATGCAATGATGGCCACGACAAAATAAGCGACACAGCAACTTCGTGCTGCCAGCGAATGTTCGTAATAATCAGGGTCACTTCCGGGTGCTAGGCCCCTCTATCTTCTCCGCCAACACATTACTATAACTCACTCCACTGACTATACGCTCTGTTACATGCCTCCCGGGGCCCCTGTTCCGTGGTCATACTTTCTTATAAGGTGCTTTGTTTCTGTCTCAGTAAATTGGTTTCTTATGTCTCTGCTTCTAGAATACTATTCAGGATCGTGCTCAAGATCTTTTATGGCACCATCGTCGTGGAGGGTGTGGAAAACATTCCCCCAACTGGTCACCCTTGGTGAACACCCCCCTGCCCTCAGGTGCATCCCCCTTCTAACACAACCTAACCAGCATCGTCTGTGCCAACCACACCAACTCGTTAACCGATGCCTTGTATGGCCCATTAACCTTCTCTATCCCCACTCGCTAAACTCAGACGCCCTTCTTTAGAATTCTTGTCACTGCAATCCCGTCATGGGTATGTACATTGTGGCCTGTCTGATCCTCTCCTATTAAAACAAAGTCCGAGAAGAGACGTAATATGCTACATCTCACAGCTAAATCAACCCAGTTTGGCAAGAAAACGTTGACGAGCTGGCTCATCGAAGCAGCTGGGACTGTACCCATCCAAAGGCGCAAAGACTTTGTCGAGGGCACGACCAATAATGACGCAGCCATGGAAAAGATGACAGAAGTAAGAACTTTCGTACTCTGATATGAGGCCTTCTCACGGATAGTCCCCGTAGACCCTAGAGATCGGCGACGCTGTATGTCTATTCCCAGAGGGAGGGAGTAGGTATCATCCCACTATCGCTCCTCTCAAGACGGGAGGTATGTGAATTGGTTAGTCCCCGGTCGGTGTATCTTACAACAGTATAGTGGCACGCATTGTATCCACCATACTGTCTCGCAACCGCAACAACGTCGACTTTGAGATTTCTATCCTCACATGTTCTATCACTTACATGTAAGTGGGGACAACGAAAACAGGCACAATCAACTTACAATTACGAACTTTGAGGCACCGACAACATTTCCGTTCGGACGTATTGGTCTCATTCCACCCTCCACTTACTTTCCGACCTAAGGTGCGCTGATCACCTCGGGCGCTCATTCATTATTGTGACATCATTTAGGACAACCCAGAGCTATTAGAACCCATGAATCACGACAGCATCCGGTTCGTTACGGCTCAGATGCACCAGCAAATCGCCACTGGGACATTCGACGCTCCTTCTTGGGGCCATATACGGGCTGCGAAGATGGCGACTCCCATATATGCACCCTTGGGCACTGCTATGAGCCTTGGCGACTATGTTCGAGTTACGAGAACGTTCCTAGAGGTGTTCAAAGCAGGCCGCCTTCCATCCCCCCATACCTCCAGTGCTGGTTCAGCTAGCCCTGAAGTCGGTGTTGAGTGGAAGGACGAAGATGTTGTTAAACTCAAGGAGGACCTCGAAGTGAGTTCGTATGTCACCATCAATCAGATATTTTAGATGACCACCCCTGTCAGGTGTACCAATCAGAACTACATAAAGTGCGAATCAGAGACGACCGCGTTCGCCGACCGCTATCGCGCCCAGTGATTATGTATCGCATGGTGCTGCGCTTCATCTGGGTCTCTTTTCTACTATCCATCTCGTTGGGCGGGCTCGCTCTCTGGCTTCCTGTGGCCGTGACAACCTTTTACGCTGTGCACAACTTCAAGAAGAGCGGCCCCGTTTGGGACACATGGGACGAGATCGCACAATACAAGCTAATCTATGGACTCGTTTCGGGCATGTGTGTTTATGCCATTGCAGTATTCCTCACTTTCCCCATCTTTCCCGTGACGGTGGTGGCGGTACCCGGGCTGATGTGGATGACGCTTCGATGGTTTGAAGACGCGGTATCTGCGGCCCGCGCGTTTGTTGCTCTCTGGCGACTCCTGCGCGTCAACCCTGCGACCCTAGCACACCTTCGTTCCACGCGTGCGGACCTGCACCGTCGTTTGATGCACCTTGCGGTGCGTGGACTTGGCCTTCCAGCCAACCCTGAGGAGTACTTTGTGTACGGCGGTAAGGATAAGGGCCGAGTGATTGGTCGGTGGGCAAGCAGGGCCGAATACTTTTCCGTGCGGCGGCGCCGAAAGAGAGATTGGAACGAGACGCTGCGATTGTATGAACAATTTGACTATCCACCAGAGGACTCATAACGGTAACAAACGTATATACGAATACTACCCTTGGGAATAACATTACACGAGTTTCTTCACCTGTCCAGACCGCAGAGGTCCCAACACCTCGTCACGCATACATTTACTCACGGTCGGTCAGCGATACGTGAATAAGCGCGGTTGCCAGCAGCCCACTTGTGACCCTTATCGGCCGCCTTGCCAGTCCAGATAACCCCAAATACGATGAGGAAGCTAAAGAGCCACGATAACAGGCTGACAAACCACGCTGGACCTGGACAGATTTGAGATGGGGTAAGACAAGAGGACAGACATGTCAAACCATACCGAGTTGCGTGTAAGTGAGATCAGGGAGGCCAGAAGTTCGGAACAGATCGGTCACGATAATGAATGCGATCATAGAAAAAAGTGCTGGGGGGAAAGATGGGGCTCACAGCTAAGCGAGCGATCGTGATAAAAAATCTCAACGGACGCAATGACACACCATTGAGAGTTACGAGCCCTGCGACAGCCTTCCAAACCCTTCTTCTCCTCGAGTGGGTGCTCACACCAAAGAGAAGGGCTAGCAGGGCAAGGACACCATAGCCAACCCCTAGTTGGGCCGAGTAACCCGCGCTAGTCCACTCTGCACAGAACAGGCGGTTCTCCTCGTCACAGTGGTCGCTCACGCTCTTGGGGAAGTCGCGACATTCGAAGTCTGTGTAAACATTATGCCAATCACCAGATGTGTCGGGGATC
Organism: Lactarius sanguifluus; assembly: GCA_021527775.1. NCBI lineage: Eukaryota > Fungi > Basidiomycota > Agaricomycetes > Russulales > Russulaceae > Lactarius > Lactarius sanguifluus. Next base: position 26,163 of record JAKEYF010000553.1, read on the forward strand.
CTCATAACTTGGCGCTGGCAACGCTGCAAGAGGCCATAACGAACTACGGTCCTGTTGTAGATCAATTCTCGCCCATTATCTATGAGCCTAGTGCGACCCTTTTAGTAGGTGGAGCACAAATTAAGGGAAATTTTACCAATCGCTGCGAGTGATGGCGAGGAAGTTCTGCGAGAAAGTAGTCGTGTCATCGAGTATGGAACTCAGGGTGTATATGGACTTACAAGAGTCAAGCTGATCACGACGAGAAAAAAGGTGACGACATAGGAGGTTTTCCTCATCGTGGCCAACGGGGTCGACGTTCGATGGGTCGCACTGAATCCATTGTTTGATGTGCAACAGATCGATGACGTCAGCAAACCATAACCTTATTATGGGGTTCTTTGCTAACACGTTACACGGGCATTTCGATCGTAACTGATCTACCGGCAGTGGGCACTGCTTGATCGAGTCGACCACGAATTCAGGTTATTGTTTTCGTTAGACTTTGCCTGTGTAACCTCCGAATTTTAGAGCCACCCGCCAGCAAAGGCCGTGTGTAGAGTGGCAGCAATGTAGAGACCAACCATTGTGGTGTGGTAAAATAAGAATATATGACATATGACAACCTCCTCATTGTTTCATATCGGCAACAATATATATGTCCCGACCCGAAGAATTCAGTCATTTCGATGTGGCGTTCGAAAGCAACTTCACAACATCCTCCTGCCTTGCGCATGAGACCAGGCCGTGCCACGCCCGACATTGAGGTACCCCCCCCAACTCCAGGAACATCTCGAACTACATGTTGGTATCATCTTCACTCGCGGCGAATCGATAAGAACGGGCTAATACCAAGATAGGGAGGGGCAGTCAAGACCGCACCCAATATAGTTCCTGGGCACGAACTGTCGTCACACTGAGACTATCATGATTAAAAGGAGGTCGTCAACGGGTGAATGGAAGGAAGGCCCACGATCGGGGTGCCAAGGTAAAACATACATCGTAGAAAATGCCAGCATCGATGGCGGTAACCAATCTCAGCTCTGCGGCGAATTGAATGCATTGCTAGTGCGTTGTGACAAAACTAGTGTAGAAACCAACACACATATCCAATTAGGCACAAATGGTAATAAAAAAAAACATCACGACAGGGGCCGGTGCATCGACCCGCGATCGTTGTACGATGGGGGTATGTCAGACTAGCAGGACATTCATATAAGGACGAATGGTACCATGTTTGGGAGAAAACTCACAGCGCGGGTACGAGAACCCGAACAACGAGCACAACACAACATGCCTACGGCATCAGCACCCTATGTCAAGGCTTCGCGGGCGTCAACCCTGGAGCGGAGAAGGGACAACGGGTTCGACTCGCACTGATGAGTGAATCGTGAACAAATACATCGATATTTGCATGTGAGAGATGAATACAGTAATCGGTGCGAAGGACAGTCTGCGCCGGGCAAACCTACCCCTGTCTTGGGACAGATTCATTCACCTATTTCGTATACTGGCGACTTTCTCAGTGGATCAAACACGCTGCAAATCTTCCGTTACTCACTCACCTGTTGAAGTATTGCACCACGCCTTCAACACACTCAGCCCAGCGGGTGCCAGTGAGACGGGCTTTCATGGCTGCAATTGTACTCAACAATCACTGGGTGAGCCGCCATGCCCTTTTGACTTACGACATCGGCGTCCTTCCTGACAGCGCTGAGGCGGATAGTCTCAAGTTAGATAGACAAGAGACCTAACAGACATAGATCCGAGCGACGCCGCAGGCCTTCCGACTCGGAAGACCGGAGTGTCTCCCGTCTGAGATCCGATTCAGCTCGAAATCACCATCTGGAAGGGACAGAACGGACAGAACGGGCACCCCCGAACAGCCCACTCGCCAATGTGGCATAGCAAAGCTGTCAAATATCACCGATGTCCAAACGTAGGCGAGGGTCTCGGAGAACGCCAAGCCCGCAGTTACCAGAAGATCACGACGTGTCCTCGATTCCCTCTACGACCGACCCCTAGTCTCCCTGGCGTCCGCTTTGCGTACACTTAACGCCTCATGTACACTTAACGCCTCATCCCCGAAAGCGATACGGGGGAATCATATATATATATATTCTGTGTCAATACTGGTGAACGCGCGGCACCTGGGAACCTGATTGAAAGGCATGTTCACAAGGTCCGTTCGTGAGTTGCCCACCCGGATGCGCTTAGACTAGCGACGTTGTCAGAACGACGGCATAAATGGACCTATGATGCTCTGAGATGACCTTGGCAGCTCGCAAGAGTGGAGGTTGCTCCAGCTGCGGAGGGAGGGAGGTCTGGCATAAGCAAAAGTTAGAGCACCTCTTTTGGGTTCATGAGATGCGATGACGAAAGAGGTTAGAAAGATGACGTGCACACCTTGAGCAACGTAGTGACGATAAAATTCATGTGCGCGATTGTCTTCGTGGCCATCTGATACAGTGCATTGGGACCTCACCGGCGTCGTCCATATAGCTCGAGAGCTAAAATCTCTGGAAAATCTATCTGGCGTGAGGGGACACCCCAGGGCCCAGCACTAGAATTGTCTCCGGCACTATCCCTCGAACCGCCTTGGGATACCCAAGTCGTAAGGAGTAGCACTGGAACAACACAGAATCCTGAAAAACCCAACACGGTGAAGGCCAGGTACGAGAAAATCGGTTTGTTCCGTCATGGTGGTCCTCGAGAAGATGCCAGCACTTCGGGCTCCACAAAGAAGACAATAAGGAAAATAGGATTTTTCGTGCTAGTCCCTAGGTCTCCATCATATGGCCCGTGTAGAGTCAATTCGAAGGAGAGTAAGCGACGTGTTCAAGTTTCGTAGTAATTCCTCGAGTAATCCGAACTTAACTTGAAGCCAAAAGCGAGCCACGCTAAGATCGCACCGAGATCCGCTCCCATTTGAGCGCCAACACGCACGACACCAGTGACTATTATACAATCCATGAATCGTACAGACAGCACAACTCCTAGTCCAGCACCATATCGAATAGGCGATAGGCAAGAATTCCACAACATGCATGCCGGCCGCTACACCGAAAGCTATGTCACATCGTGATGAATCTATCATACTGCTGTGACAGGCTTCAATAATTCGGAAGGAACGTCCTTCAGTCGTATCACCATGACCGTAATGTTGTCGTTTGTGTATCGGTGCGTGGCTTCTTGGACCAGGGCCGCTACCGCTTCCTGGGGATCCGAGATAGCCCGTACGAGTTCGCAAGCGGCTTGGTCATCCAAAACGTCCCATATCTGTGCACAAGGGACACGAATGACAATCAGATACAACACCGTTCCTTGAGATTAGTCGTAATTTCTTACCCCATCACAGGCCAATATTAACATCTCATCGTCCTCAGTCAACTCCGTCTCGGTAGTGTACGGTGCACCAACGACAAATTCTTTCATTGAGGAGTCGCCTAAGCTCCGCGTAACGGCCAACACGCCGTTGACGCGTCCGCTCATTACGAAGCCCCGGAATCCATAATCCGCTTGGCCTCTTGCTTGTCCGTGCCCTTGTGATCATAAGTCAGTCTCAAAGCGCGTCCACTCCGGCACAAAACGCCACGAGCGTCCCCGGCGTTTGCGACATAAAGCACTCGACGTAAGGGAGTTTCAGCAGGGGGGTTGCTGTGAAGACGTGGAAA
>JAKEYF010000554.1:0-29392 GCA_021527775.1 Lactarius sanguifluus
CCGCGTTAAGCTATGAAGTGCCGGCTCGCATGGAACTCAAGCTGAAACCTTTGGGGGGGTCTGTACACTGGAAACTTCTGGAGGGCCACAGGTCTTTGTCGATGAAGCTCGCGTCCCAACATCCTAACCTGGGGCTCCCTGCAGCCTGAGGAAGTACATGTTCAGTGGCCACCAAACTTCACATTACGGAGAGCGAACATTTTCAATCGGTTGTGAAACTAAGACCTACTGTAAAGGAAGCGATGTTCGAGCTATTGCTGACCTATGCGTGGCGCTTACTGTATTAGTAGCTGAGCAACCTATACCTCAGGCCACATTTGGCAAGGTCTTCCAATTATTACTGTTATTTGGCGAACAGAAAGCTTCAGAAGATGGGCGGAACGAAAGACTCGGAGGTCAACACATGGCAAACACGGGAACGCCGCTTACATAACGCTTTCAAGCAACTCTCTTCTGATACTATCACTCAACTATGTTATCGACCCCTTCCCGTTCCCCCAACAATTAACGACATGTCTTCCTATTCCTCTCAAACTTTGGTTTTATCACATCGGCATACCTCGGCAATCGCACCGACTCGGAGATGGTGACTCGTGACGCTATCAGTCTGACTTTGGTAGCAACTAGTATCGAAGGCTGGCACGACACTTCTCCCGACAATACCGCCATAGTGGGAGACTCAACCGCCCTCATTATCGGCGGGCTTCTACATCGGTGGCTATTCGAGCCTAGGAGGGGTTGTACCCACGCGATTCCTGCCGCAGCTTCTTTTTACCGGCGGCCCGGTTCTGATGGTTCTGCAACATTGTTGAGCGATTTCTGTGACCGCGTGATCGCCCTTCTGACTGCTTGAGTACAATGTCTTGAATCTGAAAAGGCTTGTTCTGTGCTTTTTCCTTAGCTACTCGGGCGTCTCCAACGAACTCAAGAAGGCTAGATATAACTTTACTCAGCTCATTACGGTAAACTGCACTGAACGTAAAGAGCGCGCTTCTGTCCCAAGAATGCCTTTTAACTAAGGACCGCACCACATGCTAGCATAGTTGGTGACCCAAGGCGCTACTCTTCTCACTTACCTTTAGCCTTTTCCTGTCTGAACACGAAGGCCATTCTCCAACTTTGACATCTTCGCGACGAGAAGTTCTCATTCTCACGAGACATCGCGGATGCCATATATCGGCCTATCAATGTACCATATATGCTTATATTCAGCGATCTCTATGATGATCCTCATGATATCTTCCTCTCAGAAGGTAGAGGCCCCTCGTGCTCGCTAAATATACAGCCAAGGTTTTCATTCGGTAGAATGGCGGAGGCGCATTGGGACCGCACGAGTGATTCGTTCTCCCCTCTCACGAGGCTAAACACCCGCATGTGTCTTTCTCTGACGACCCATTCCCCATTTTGGAGCATCTAGCACCTGTCCGCCGAACCATGTGTTCACTAGTACCTTTTTCACCCGTCTCTTGGGAGAAAGCATATCTTCGTGAGATGGTCGCTCTCCGCTGTAGCCGCTCGGGTTGCTCATGATACTGCATAAAAAGCGGTCTCCCACATTTGCCAATCTCGTCAATTGGCGACCTCCAGTTGTTTCTCTTTCCTGGGCGTTATTTCCTCGTAGTTTCCTCTTCATTATCATGAGGTTCATTCCTACGCCTGCTGTTACACTCTCCCTGCTCTTCACTGGTAGCGTACGCGCGGCAACGTACAACGTCGTTGATACATTCCAGGGCAGCTCGTTCTTTTCTGGATTTTCCTTCTTCTCCCAAGCCGACCCGACGCATGGACGCGTGTAAGCGTAGTCGTCATCAACCTCCCGCTAGGGATTGCTGATGTACGCGTCGCAGTAACTACGTGAGCCAGGCAGATGCTCAGAATCTCGGGCTCGCTACCGTGTCCGGCAGCAACTTCATTCTGCGCGCTGACTCGACAACGACGCTCAGCGCCAGCGGGCCGGGGCGCAACTCATTCCGGATCATATCCAATAAGCAATATTCCACGCATGTCTCGGTGTACGTGTCATTCGCACATTTTCATCACTTGGTGCTAATGCAGATGTTAACTTTCACAGGTTTAATGTGCAGCACATGCCGCAGGGCTGTGGGTAAGCCATCTTGAAGTATCAAATGTTGTGAACTGTGACTGATCCACGACACAGGACATGGCCGGCTATCTGGGAACTTGGAGACAACTGGCCCAATGGTGTAAGTCTCCTGAGCCCAGTGCTGGAGTGCATTTGTAGTTTGTGTTTACGGTTCGTGCATGCGTCAGGGTGAAGTCGATATCGTCGAAGGTGTCAACGATCAGATGCCGAATCTTTCGTCCCTGCATACAAGTCCCGGTGTGTATCGCAGTAATCGCTATCTATGCGCCAGCTCAACCAACTCATTTGCTAGGGTGCACAATGCCCGCATCGCGTGCTGAGATCGGGTGAGGGTCACTTCGGCCTTTTGTAAATACGGCGATCACTGACCCGGTCCCTCAGCAACCCCACCGGATTAGACTGCAACGCTTTTGCAAACAGCAACGCAGGTTGTGGTGTACAAACGACTGCAGCCAATAGCTATGGACCCGCGTTCAACAATAATGGCGGCGGGTGGTACGTAGATTTCCTCATCTCTCCAGATTGAGCGTTCGCCGAACTTTGGGGGATTTTTTCGCTCACAGGTACGCGCTTGAGCGCACTTCAACGTTCGTAAAGATCTGGTACTGGCCGCGCGGCGCCGGCAACATCCCTTCGGACGTGTCGAACGGCGGCGGCTCGATCAACACGGATGCTTGGGGCACCCCGACTGCGTACTTCCCAAACACCCAGTGCGACATCAGCAGCAAATTTACCCCCTCGAACATCATCATCAACCTGACGTTTTGTGAGTTTCAGTTTGTGGTGTGGGGCTCACGCACGCGTCCGTTTATCTCGACCAAGAGGCTGATCTTGGTTGATCTTAGGCGGAGACTGGGCTGGCTCGGTCTATGGAAACTCTGGATGCCCCGGAACATGCGTTGGTACGTGCGGCGCTGCCTAATGAGCATCAGAGTCTAGGTGGGGACGAGCTGACTTTTGCTCATAGACTTCGTCAACAACAACCCTGGCGCGTTTGGGAACGCGTACTTCAACTTCAACTGGGTCAAAGTGTACCAGTGAGTAGAAGACGCTACGTAAGGCTGTTTCATAAATATATATTTATGTGGATACCCGATCGAAGAACGGCGTCGAACGAGTCGAAGCTCGGGGAGGCGTACAGGCTCTTGCCTCGTAGACACCGCCTGTTGTCAGCTTTGCACCGATCTCATGTGTTCAAATAGTCGTTGTTGTGATTATGGCATAGTCGTGGGGCGGTTGCAATCGGAACAGCACCTTGCGCTTTTGGCGTCGTCAGATACGGGCGCACCAACTCTTATCCTCCCATAGAAAAAGCGCACTCCGCTTCCTGACGTTCTTGCAGGAAACGCGTGCAATTTCCAGGCCCGAGTCTGGGCCAGACGCGTACGTGCTACCCGAACCCAGCTGAAGGGGACCCGCAACCTATTACGAAACTCTAGGCGTCAGACGCCAGGTGTCAATTTACATGCATTATTGCCAACGAATAGGCGCAACTGATTAGGAAGCCTGATGGACGCGGGCTTAGCTGCCCGGGAATCCCAAATGTAGTCTCGGCTATGACTGGTCTGTACCCATGGTACGCATCCCGGGATATAAACGGTTCAAAAAAAAACAAAAAAGAACAGCATCTTGCAGTAGGGCCCTGGGGACAGCTCGCCATAGTACATACACAATGGCTCTATGTGGACGGTTAGCTTTGTGTGCTTGAGGTACCTGACTTCCTCAGTCGATCATCGATTATTTCCTCCAGTTTTTCAAAGTCGAGCGTCCCGAGACCTGTGACCTATGGGGCCAAGAGTCAACCAACGTTCGAGAAACACGGGTCTGAAGGGACGTACGGGATCCCATCCGGCAACAGCAGAGAATCCATCGGTGTTACAGCCTGGGTTTGAGCCAGACGTGATGTCGTTGAGGCCCGGAAGGCCTGTGCCGTACAGCCAGGGGTTGAGGAAGCCGAGGGGGTTGCTGCCTTTCGAAATGAGGTAGTCATTCAACAAAGAGATGATGCCTGCCACGGTCTGTACGTTGGCGGCCAGATGAGTGGACGAGGCAAGGAGGAGGGAAAGACGCACGGGTGCAGAGCCACTCGTGCCGGACGTGAAATGGAATTTCCCTCCTGAGACGAAGAAGAACTTGATCGCCTGCGAGGAGATATCGGGGAATCCGCGACCTTCAGGACTGCACAGACACAGAAGTAAGAATAGCAGGTCAGGTCAGGTCAGGGCCGTGAACCAACTTGTAGAGGCCGGTATACTTGTCCCCGAAGGTCTGGAGGAAGGTGGGTATTGCGTTCGCCTGGTAGATTGGGCGTCGAAAGTGGATCGAGAAGCCACCTCCAGATATGCTCGCCGCGACCTCGGGGTCGTGGCCCGTCGTGCCACCAACGCTAGTGACCCATGGACCTACGAAAGCATGGCCTGGTGAGTGACTGTATACGCCTGTGTACTGCTTACAAGCAGGAAAAAAAAGAAATACCACATACATGTTGCGGGGAAAATGGAGAGGAACTGGACAGAGAGTTCTCCGGAGCTGCCCCGGACCAAGCAGTCCCCGTTGCCGACGCCATAGTCACCGCTCGCAAAGAGGACGCTCACGCCGCGCAAACCAAGCTGACCGAATAGTCTGCACACGCTCACCACATACTCCAGCGGCATGATATACTCGTACCCGCCATACGACGTGCTGATTGTCCGTGGGATGTCGACGTCGTCTTGAGCAATCACATAGCGTAACCAGCGGATGTATGGATCATCTATTAGTGAGCTAGGCGTGCCGGCTGTGCTGTAGAAGATGTGCGGCGTCGGGTACGCTATAGCCTCTGCGTACTGAATGTCCAGGTTCGCCTCGAGGGCGGGGTTTCCCGGATCGTACCCCCCGCCGTTTATCTGCGTCACAGTGAATGTCGCGTCTGCTCCATCGGTGCGGTATTCCGTCATGAAAAGCGCTAGGTCCTGCGGGCTCGGGACGTCCCCATCATAGCCCGCAATCCCGAGCGCGTTCCGGTCCGTCGCTTTGGGGGCGTAGCCCAACGTTTTGTACAGCCAGCGCAGGTACGATGGCGTGATACCATCTTCGTCGCGGCTCGACAGCACCGACCCCGCCTTCCCCCGTGTCTCGACTGCCGTGCTGAGGTGCATTCGTGGTCTCATTCCCTCCGTGAGCGGAGAGCCGAAGTAAGTTGTCGGGACGATCATTTGTATGTGCCCATGCAGGACCTCTGGGAGCGAGTAGCTGATCGTGCGGAGAACCGTGTCGTTCGTCTCGACATGCTTGTAGAGCTGGTACGATGCGCCGAGGATATGATTGGCTCGGGACACGGACACGCCGACGACCCTCAACCAGTTTCCACCGAGTGTCATTGAGATGGAGGAGGAAGGAATGTCGTAGTGTCCAAACCAGGAACTGACGAGCTCAAGGGTGTCCGGGTGCGGCGCGACAACCTCGGCGACCTGCTCTTTAGATAAGTGTGCACCATATCTCCCATGGGACAACGGCACTGGTGGGTACATGCACGCACAAGTGGGCGGCGTAGGGACGTACCTTGAATGCTCAGGGTCGCTGACCTCGTACAGCGCTTCAACCAAGGCGTCCTCGCGGTGGGACTTGAGCGCGAGGTAGAATTCGATCGTGGTCTCATTGGACGGGTGGCCTAGGCTCTCCCAGTTCTTTGGGACAGCACCCCATGCATGCTTCACCTTCATTCCGTCCCAAGGTGATGCGAGAGGCGTCGCGCATCCACAGAGGAGCGGGGCTGAAAGGGTTGCGAGCATAGCGAGGGCGTGGCAGCGCATGCTAACAGGAGGTTACCAAGATGGCAGAACGAGTTTATTAGCGACGCTGAAAGTTCGGAAATTCATAATGGCATTCGACGGCGGAGTTGTCAAAATGGAGGCACACTGCCTCTATCAACAAAAGTAATAATAAATTTCGGTGCTTGCCAAAATCGAAATCATTCTAGATTGCTATAAGGGTATGATTCCATGAACCCGTACATGTTCCAAGTTTTGCCTGATCAGAAACATACCGTGACTTCCCTTCGTTTTTCATAGGGCCGAGATTTCTCGCGAAAATACATTCGTCCGAACAGTGAACACTTACCTTCCAACCCCAACCATTATTATCAACGCCGTAAATGCGGCGTCGTAAGGCCGCTTCATTTCTTGAAGGTGTGGAGAATCATGACTTCCGTAAGTAATCTTTGATACATAGATCCAAAATCCTAAATGCTGAGGCAGATCCCTCTATGACAGGGTGTCCCGAGACATTTGAGGCGTTCCACAGGAAATGGCGCCATCTCTTCGCGTATGTGGCTGCCGGCGCCTCACTTGCCACACGGGACTTCAAGCTTCAAGCTTCATTCAATTGCTAAGCCGTTATCCGTTGGGAGATGTCGGGAGATGACCGGTTAGCCATTATTTAGTATCGTACTGGTCTCTAGCCGACCATGTCAATGCTTTACCGTAAATCCTCATCATCAAATCATATGCGTCTGAATCTGGCGTAAAGCTTGATTGCAGAACCGGCATATATGATCCGAAAAATACCTGTCTGAGGCAGCGAGATTGGAGTTGGACAGGAAATGATATCGAGAGATTATCGACTTCCTGCTTCTTATTCCTTCCCTCAGAGCTCTGACTTCTAATTCCTCTCAATGTCCAAATCCAAATCCGCGTTCATTGTCTTCGGCAAGTTCGTCACTTCTCTCCCTATAAAACCATGCGATTAATAGCTGGGAGCTTGAAGCGCTCTCCCACGAGCCGTCCAGGATGGGCAATTAGAGATTGAAGTATACGGGGTCATCCACCTTTTCGGATCTCCCAAAAACTGCATTCGTATTATCGTTTTGGACGACACCTTCTGGAAACAGATATTTTTAGACATCTGCGTTTATTCGGGGTGCACCTAGTCGCGGCGATCTAGGCTGTATGTTGCGTTGACAGCTAGATTGCATGCACTGAACCATGTCTTTGCAGTCAGTGAAGTTTACATGATGGGCCACAAAGAACTTAAATCGGACCACCTGGAAGGCTTTTTAAGTGTATGGGTTTTCTCATTTATTCTTCGGTTCGTCGACATCGCTTTCCAGCTCTGGCTCGAGAACCATTCTAGGATGGTTTGACTCAGCTCGGTCTTCAAGCGGTTCAGTTCTGCAGCGTACGGCGTGTACATTGGCATCTTCGAGCAGACCCTCACTTAAGCCAGGTTCAGCTGGTTGCGATCAATCGAACGAATGGTTTAAGGTGTGTTTTCCCGAGCTACCTCCGATTATCTCTACTAGGAGTTGACGATTCGCTCCTTTGGGTGGGCTTTCCTAGGCAAGGAAGGAAATGATGTATTCATCTGCTCTGTTCAGCGATGGAGAGTGTGGCGTCCCTATGACTTGCTACTGTACCCTAATTGAGGGGGCATACTGCAGATCCCGAGCGCACAGTCACGGAAGGTTCGTCACGTTCCTCGCTAGGCACCTATCCAGCCCGGGCATCGTATTCAGGAATTTGGATCTAGCCGGGGAGCAATTGCTATCGAGGTTTGCTCGCATTGCGTATTTGCCAAGATAGACGTGGAATACTATCTAGGCGTAAGCGTATGGTAACGGAACTCAAGTAAGAATGTTTCTTACCTCAGGAATCGCGTTACGAGCAATGACTGAGGCGTACTGACTCTGAATGGCTATTTGCGCCTTGATTTGTGCACCAGGCTAGGGCTCAGGGTAAACAAGAGGAGCGAACGAGTGAGTAGGTTCCTCCTTCACCATCGCGTACTATCGTTTTGAGCAACGTTTTGAGGTTCCCGATTGTCGTCGTCTCGAGGTTACTGTCGCACAGGACGAGGCCGCGCTCTGTGCGAAAGTCGAACGATTTGATTACGCCCACGGTGATTATGGCGGATGTCTTTAGCCAGGCGAGATTGGTGAGTGGCGACATGATAATTAATATCAAGTCCCATCCTAATTTGTAGAGAAAAAAAAGCATTCTGTATGCCGCATTCCGCAATAAGTACACACTTGGTAGATTCTGTTCCGACTGCATGAAGAGAGGCTGGTCGGGAAAAATCACAGTTATCAATATATCCTACTGGTTCTCGCTGGGTCGTGTTTGGCTACTAATGAAGATCGGTGTCCCTGAAGCCCGAGCATGTCCCTCGATCGTGACGGCTGTGTCGAACTGGGTGGGAACCGCCCTCTACGCTTGTCGTTGAAATTTGTCCCACCGTTGTCTTCGGCCTTGCGTTTTCGGCGATTTCTGCTCGCCGCAGGATCCGGACGAAGCTCGACCTCGTAAAGACTGCAGTCGTTGTCTGCTGGGGGTCAGGTGGTTGTTTGTTGATGATGTTCAATACTTCTTCAGAAGACCAAAGTTTCTTGAGCGCGTCTTGGACACTCTCATCTTGGTCCCTTAGAGATCTGATGTCCGATTGCATCGAGGGTAGTGTCGACGGTCGGTTCTGCGTGGAGATACAGATTGTTAAAGAGGGAACGTAATTCCTCGATGATGTCTTTGCAAGGTGTTTGAACAATACCACGAACGATCGCTGACTGACAATTGAATTTTCCTGAGTCATCATCCATGTCGTCGTCCTGGTTGAAAATATTTTGCATTTGTTTGACAGTTTCCCGGAAGCCCTGCACCTTGCGACCAGATATAGGAGTACCCAAAAGAACGATTCTAGGTCGTCGGATACTTCATGCGGCCTGGTCGAAGGTCCTTGTAGACGCGCAACTTCCGCTTCTCTCTCGCTAGCGCGGGAGGTCTTTCCTGATGAATGGATATGAATTGCCACATTCCCTGAATCCAATCTTCATTTGCATTAACTGCACAGCGCGTGAACGTAACGTCTTACCGTGCGTGAATGTTGTCTTCGCTTCCCGCTCCCGTCCTTAACCACCTTCTTTGACAAGTCCCAGTCAATAAAGACCGATCTCTCTTCGGTGATCAGGATATTTCCGGCGCTCACATCTCGATGAAGGATTTGAACGCCTTGGTATGTGCTGTGGCGAATTTCTCAACATCGACAACAACCATAAGTCGACAGTGCCCACGTACCGGTGAGAACATCCCGAATTACTTCACACAGCACCCGAGTTGATTTGAACGTGTTCAACGGACTCCCCAGTGTCTCCAGCACAAGTCGGTAGTGTACGTAAGGATCAACACGGACTGACCAGGACATCAATCGTATCCTTTCACGAACTTCTGAGTCATTGTCCTCTGAAAAGCCCACATTCTGGCAACAAAGGGATGTCGCCCGCGAGCCCCAATATCGCAATGTGGGGTACCTGCGCGTCATGTAGCTCACGATACACGTCACCCTCCTTTTGAATCCCATGATGATCAGTGCGCCAGAAGTCCTTCAAATAGGCCATATTTGTAGTTTCGGGATCGTATCCAAAGGTGGTGTGACCGAAGAGCGCCTCGCTTTCCCAAATGGGACTTGGTATGTAATATTCGATCCGACCATTGGAAGTGCGATCGTCGCGAACGAGGAACTTGTGAAGATCTGCCTTTGCAACGTTCTCCAGACCTCGGTAAGTCGCTTCGTCATCTGCGACGGAGGTGACGGTGGTGTCGTAACTGTGTTTCACGTCAGAAAGGAAGTTGAGCCTCCATAAGAATTCGAAAAGTGTGTCGGGTTGGGTGACCCAGTTGAACGGTTGGGTGTCATGACGCCGCTGCGATCCCAGCGAAGCAGGCGACCAGTCTCACCAAAGAGGACCACCGAGAAAGAGAACGTGCGAAACTGAGAGGGATGGATGGCAGAGGTGTAGGCGATCAACTGGCTGCTGACTTGATAAGCGCCTTTTGTCCATCGTATGTGGCTCTTTACGTCTTGATTTGCTATCGCCTCTCTCCCCATCTCCTCCAGATCACGAAATACTTCGTCCTTATTGTTCTTATTCTCGATCCATAGGTCGACTGCCCTCCAGTTCAGCGACGGCAGACACCCAGAGTAATTCCCCCGATCATTGCGGTGTACCAGAATAGATGGCGATGTCGGGTTTCAAGTTTGCTGATATACAATGAGTAGTATTGATGAACTTTAGGTCCGGACAAAGCCCAGCATCCTCGATCCATTGAATCTGTAAGAAACGCAGGTAAGCAAGGGAAGGGGGCGTCTACAAGTGTGGCGATACTTGCAAGCTCATTCTCGTTCTGGGACTGTCTTGTGGGCAAAGGTAATTGCGGAGGTTGGTTGTGTATTCGGTGCCTCCGGTACGAATTCTCAGGCTGACAAGAAAAAATTCACGGGCATGGGCCCGACGATGTTTTTGTAGCGTGACGAGGCCTTGGACTTCTCTAAGGAAGGAAGGCGGTAACGCCGGTCCCCATCCCCACCTGCGGAGTGGTGTTGGATTGTGTGCCTAGTGGAGGAAGGTGATCGGAGTTGGGGGGAGTTGTGGGCATGATGTTGAGACTTGACTAGCTTGACTCTTGGGGCGTAATTGAATGTAGGAATCACTCACGATTTCGTCTAAATAAGCTGTTAATCGCAGCCTGACACAATCTGATACATCGCTGAGACTCCAGTGTGTCCATGTAGACGACACAATTATCGATAGACGCATGAATTGTTCCTTGAATTGTTCACCCTACCCGCGACTTGTCACGTGCCCACGAAGTTCGGAATCAAGGGCGGAAATGGGCCGAAAATGCCGCGCGCCCTATACGGGGCGGCAAGCGGGGTGGGGATAAATTTCGAGAAGGGAAAAATCAAGGGCTGAGCGCTGAGATCTGAAAGCTTGGCTACGAGGCATTCGGAGGTTTGGAGCAGACATTTTTGTCGCTCCATTGGACCCCACCTGTGGTAAGACATTATCACTCTGCGACCCCCAACCGGATTCTTTGCGCTGGACAGGCCCTTAACGTTCTCGGGATGGCACGGCCAACTCACTCTTTCCTCGTGGACCAGCTGAGGTGGCTTGGATTTATAGATGCAAAAGTGGACGCGCTCACGCTATCAACCTTACTATCAATTGAACAGAATCCGTTAGCGGAGGAACGCGTACAAGAACGCATACGTGATGCCGGGTTGCAAGAACTCATCATCATGGACTATCATAAAATTACTTCAACGTTTGGAAAGGAGTTCGACGTTTCATATGCACCAAAATGATAGAGGTGAGTTTTCACCATCGAAATTTGAAAGTGGATAGTTGATACCATCACCCTACAGCACGTTCAGGCTTAGACCAAAGGTGGAATGATCCACCTAGCGCCTGCGCGGGGATTGAGACTGAAATGTCTTCCTCCCCAAGTACTACGCGACATATTCAAGATCGTAGACAAGGCCCGTAAATCAAGAGATGCAGCTACTGTTGTGATTGCTCGACATTGCCTGAGTTGAGGTATTCCTTGATCCAGTACATGTTCCAAGTCTTGCCTGATTAGAAACATACTTCCCTTCGTTTTTAATAGGGCCGAAGATTTCTCGCGAAAATACATTTGTTCGAACGAACGCGCAACCATTATTATCATCGCCTTGATACATAGATCCAAAATCCTAAATGCTGAGGCAAATCACGGAAGGATGCTCAGCGAATGGGACAGACGCTTGGCAACAAACGTCACCCCCGAGGCCCTCATTCAAGTTAAAGACTTTCCCTCTAGGACAAGGTGTCCCGTGACATTTGAGGTGTTCCGCAGGAAATTGCGTTATTTCTCCGCGTATGCGACTGCCGTTGCCTCACTTGCATTTTACATTCACTTTTATTGTATGTCGCCCCTTACCCTGTATCCAGCTCACTTTGACACAGGACGGGACTTCAATTGCTAAGCCGTTATCTGTTGGGAGATGTCAGGAAGATGTCCGGTTAGCCATTATTTAGCATCGTACTGGTCCTAGCTGACCACGTCAATGCTTTACTGTAAGTTAAATCCTCATCACCAAATCATATACGTGTGGCGTAAGCTTGATTGCAGAACCGGCATACATGACCCGAAAAATACCTGTCCGAGGCAGTGATAATTGGAGTTCGACAGGAAATGATGACTCGCATACAGTACCTCCTTATGTGGGCTTCGTATTCACGTGTCCTGGAATATGAATTTAATAAACCCCCCTCCCACTCCGAATGACATTGGCAACTGACACTCAAACAGGGGATCCCTGTGCACACAAATTAAAAGAAACCCTAATACGAGGAAAGGGAAACAGGCCAATCGTAGTGTGCGTCAAAACGCGTATTGATGCAAAACAAAACCAAAATGGTGGCGGTAACTTATTGAAGAAGGCACATTACCGTACTTCTCCAATTAGAGTCGCGGGCTGTGCTTTCCTTTTGGGATAAACCGTAAAGCGCGCACCAAAACTGGCGCTGGGAGCCCGCCACTGGCTCGGTGGTAGATTTAATTGGTTCTGCAAGTCCACAGTAGAGTTCGTTGTAACTTTAGTGAGGACTTTGCGGGCCCCTGGACACTCTCCGATGCTTCGGCAGTAGCGATGTTCGACCAGACGGTTCTATGGACGAATCCCGTATGTGGCATTGGGCGGGGACCTTCATGGTTACGGAGGCGCGGCGCCCGTGTGGAGTAGATAGGCCGCAGAGACATCCCTGCATGGACGGGGTCAGATGATAGGCGCAGCCATGTCCCGGCATTGGCATTGGCTGACGGGCGTCGGTACCTTCCGAGTCCCCCGCGTGACCCACTCGGCCGAAGCCCTCAATATGCATTTTGCTAACTTGGGCTGGCCTGGACTCGTTGAAAATAGATTGGAGCGCGAGCGTGGCGGCGATCAAAGATACTGTATACGAGAGTTATTTGGCTAGGCCTATGGCATCCAGGTGAACCAGACCAGACCAGACCAGGGACACCAGTAACCAACAACTCGAAGACTGGTAGGTGCGCGCTCCGTGTACTGTACTTTATATGACCTGCTTCGTATGGTTTTAATCGACTTTGATTGGACATGGGGCCCTCAACTGCAGAACCTGTGACCACAGATGGACGGGAGTTGGCGTGCTGTTTGTAACCAATTCCGTTACTCCCGAGTGTAATTTCGTTTTTGTACGTGTTCAGTACAGCTGCGGACCGCAAAATGGTAAGTTCCATGCACACAGCCTCGGAATCATTCTTCATAAGAATAATCAGACGTTCGCGAGCCGGGGGCGCTGAAGACCATGGTGGGGATTCGTGCATACACGCTAATCACATGGAGATCGAATTTACCGCCGCGGGCATGACCCCTACATACCATGCTGTCCAGGTATGGTGGATGAGGCCTAGACGATGCCTAGCCGTTCCCCATGCGTATCAAATAACTCCAGCTCTTCACCGCTAACGACCCAGCCTGCGAACGGAGCGCCAGGACTTAATAATGATCGTTTAGCGACCTGGTAAGTATTTGCGGTCTGTTTCGCGGCGTGATATGAAGCACCTTCACTATGAAACATCGTGATAAAAAGGTGGGGACGGGACAAACGTAAGATGACAGACGTACGGAGGCATCGCGTGACCAAGGACACTGAGGGCCGTACGCGATAGCTCGAAAAGAGCTAATTTTGAGAGCATTGGCCTGCATCGGCGTCCCGAGCTAGAATGCACAGGAGAAAAGTGCGCCGCACCGAAATTTAGGATTAAGCCGATGCTTCGGCGGCACTCCGCGTTTCTGGCCATTGATAAGTACTTCCCACCCACAGTCGGCGGTCCAACAAAGCGCTGCACGAATCGGTTACTGTAAGATTTCACGATGTGATACCTGCCAAATACGAACCATCATTCGAAGTGGTGCTCGTGGCAGAAACCATGGAACTCGAGTGCTTGAATGGGACATCCGTAAAGTGAATTGCGGGGCATACGGCCCCATACGGGCGAGGGAGGTCTGGAACGCGCCATCATCAACGCCACAGCGTAATGCATACCAAAACAAAACAAGCGTGCCGTCCAGCCGCCCGAGCCGCCCGTAGAAGGCGCGCTCGCAGTCCCTGCGGACCTGGGCCTGCATAGCCTCGTCCACCTCGCCGAGAACGATCGCATGGATATACATGGGCTGCAAGACAAGGCTGGCGAGCGCGCCCTGTATACCGAGTACGGACCAGCGGGCGACCTTATCGCTGCACGACATGCTGAGCACACGGGGTGCGTCCGCGCGCCCAGGCTTGGTGCGCAGCACGCCGAGACGCGCGTAGCCATCGCGTCCCCGCGAGGGCGCGCCGGGCGGCGGTGCGGGACGCGCAAGTGCATGAGCATCCATACGTGCGGCCACTTCGGGGTCTTGCACTGCCGCAAGAAGGCCCATGGACGCGTCTCCGCCTTTCAAAAAACGAGTAAGAGGGGGTATGTGATTGGGATCAGAGTGGAAAAAGCACATGGCACGGTCGACGCGTACATCCACAGACGCACACCGTCCCTGAGCGCGAACACGGGCCGGCCGTCCTCCTCCGAGTCATCGCACGCGGAGAGCCATGCCGATGCCGACGCCGAGGAGGAGGGGCCACGTGCGTCCTGGTGCCTGTGTGCAGCCGCGCGCTGTGCCTCCTCGAGCAGCCAGCGCACTGCACCGCGTCGCGCGATTACCTCCGCGTGCGAGTCATGCAGGGCATCGCCGCGCATGGGTAGACGGCCGGCCGGGAGGCACTTCGCACCTGCGCCGAGGGCGAGTAGTTGCGTGCGGCCAGAATGTAGATCGTGCAGCGCGAAGCCTGCTAGGACGGTGTGCTTTCCCGGTTGTGGGGTCCAGGGTAGTGAGTCGTATTGCGCAAGAATGGAAGTCACGACATCATTTTTGATCGAGGTGTTAATAGAGGGCTGCATGATCCATGTCCTTAAGCAGCTCGAACTTAACTTCTCTTTGGCTGATGTGCGCGGGTCCGAGTCACAGTACGGGTCTACGAAGGGATCAAGAAGAGGCGAGGCGATTTTTGATCGGGTTCCATTACATGTCAACTCTGCAGCTGACGACATATGTCTGGGTCTAAGGTTACCCTGTACCCGGAGATCTGATCAAACCAAACGCTAACTGCGACTGTAAAGCCGGCCCGGAACAACTCCAGAATGACGTAGTAGCAACAAGGGCTCTCATAGTCAGTACACTGTACAGCAGAGAACGTACCCTGACGATTGAGTGGAGCAGTGGGCTATGACGAAACTACCAAGCAGACTCGTAAAGGATAAAAAGAGCATTCTCCGTGCCAATCCCCTAGTTCGGCGGGTCCGGTTCCTTCGCCAACTTACTCAAACGACTCGGAATTGACGATTCTGGCTCCCTTTGACCATCCTTTCAATCGTCTGCCTAGGCGCTCAATTGCAAATTCGTCCGTCGCAATGTGTTGACCCTCAAACCTACTACTGTAATCATATAGCAGTCCTTCCGGACAGCCTGAGGTCACCGCATCACAATGACGCCAATTGAACACTACCGTACCCGCACACAGGCAGCGCGGCCGGGTATTCCGCAACTGCGAGCGTGCTGCTGATAGATGCCATCATACAGTAACTTACTACGCACCACAGACTTGCCCTGTGCCCTGCATGTCTGCAGACGCCGTGTTCACTAGTCCAAACACGGCGCTTGACCCGGAACCATGTCGGTACCGAAAGAGAGAGCTCCGTCGCGTCGATTCCCATGTCTGCGTAGTCTCTCGCCCTCGACCGGTAGTGATATTAAAAGTACCACCTCCACCTCCACATTGAGACTCTCCGTCGCAAGGACGTGGGAGTGAGACATACCGCTCCGCTCGTGATAAGGATCAAGATGTCCGGCGTTCGGAGTGCACCGTGACAAAGCCCACCATATCTGATGATCGGTTGTACAGTACTACAGTAGCTGTTGAATATGATACCCGCGGCTTCTTTTGTTGCTATTGTGTGATGGACCCACCCCCTTGATGAAGCACAGAAGGGGCGTCATGTTCCGCCGTCACGATGATCGATCATTGTGCCCGATCGAAGAGGACTTGCCTCAATGGTACCTTGCTTCAAGTTTTAGCCCTCACAGGCCTCCCGCGTCACGCCACGAACACGAGGCATCGGAGACGCGTGTGCACCGCTGGTACTTTTACGACAAGTCCTTCCATTACAAATGGTCTGCGGAATCATGACGTACAAGCACGGCTATGTCACATCGTAGTGGTACAGGAGGACAGGCGACAAAGTTCGGTATGGCTTTTGCGGGCTGCCTAACCACGGAGCAGAAGACTCTCGAGCGGGAGGGGGCGGGGGAGGGTGAACGATATACACAGGAAGGGAAGGAATGTAAATTACAGGAATGCGGGTCGTCAGAGAATAAAGCATGGGAAATAACTTAGGTCGTAACATTTAGTGGGTCGTAAGCACCGGAATCCAAATACCGGGTGTGATTTCTTCGAGACGGTGTAGTACCACGCGGTCCCAAGGGAGAGCAATGGCATTTGACTAGGACGGCTGGTAAGCTAACGTGACGGGACGATGTGGCGGTAGGAATTACCGTCATGAAGTGCACAATCGCTCTCGCGATGCGACGAGCAAGGCTTTGTAGGTTGACGTATCCGTCGTATTCTGCGCTCACCGGGATCTCGTACGTGAGCGAGCGGAAACCTGCCCACTAAATCCCAAAGCCCGAATTAGCATTCGAACGTAAAAAGGGAGATACGAAAAAGCCAGGAATGGCGACGAAACTAGATACTCACTCTGGCTTTGAGAGTGATGCGGCCCCGCGCGTCCGGAGCAAGGTCGTGCAGCGAGTAGGAAACGCTTCGCGACAGGCGCGCACTATCCGTCGCCTCGCTCAGCGAGATCCCTTGGCGGTACCCGCCTTTTAGACGGAACTTGACGTTAACGCCACCGGGGCGGCGGTACGGGTCGGGGGCGTATCCCGTGAGTGCCATACCAGGGCCGACGCTGGACGCGCGGCGACCGCGCTTGCTGTAGTGCGACGAGTACGGTGTCATCGGCGGTGCAGAGGGCAGTAGCGCAGGGGGGCCGAAGCCGCCGCCAGTGCTGAGCGTGCGCCCGCGGGGACCGAAGCCGTCGTCCATTGGTGGTGGGAAGTAGTTGTCTGACAGAGGCGAGTTGTCGTACGAGTCTGGGTAGGCTGCGGCTGCGCGAGGGAGAGGGCCGCCGGTGGGTTCGAAGCCGGAGGGCTCGAAGGGTGGGGAGGGACGCTCACGGGTGCTCATCGAGTACGAGGTTCCCATGGCCCCTGGGGGCGGGTACGAGCCAAAGCCATTGGCCGGCGGGAACGACTGCGAAGCAGGAGGGGGAAGAATGTTAGGGGGTGGTCCAGACGGCGGGCCAGGAGGCAGAGGCGGTGGGCCTGGGGGCGGGCCGCTCACCTCCGGGAAACCATTATTGTACGGATCACCATATTGTTGGCCGCCGCGGTCACTGAACCCGTCCCGGCGGAAGGGGTCGTTGTGCGGAGGGAAGCCCTGGCTGGCGCCGAAGGACGGTCCCGTGGAGAACGAAGGACGGCGATTCCGGTACGAAGTGGATTGTTCGTACATGGACATGTTAGATGGTCAGACGATGATCGGGTAACGGGAGGGGAGATGGGGGGGTAGATGGGGGTAAACCGATGCAGGTGGGAGATTATATAGCAGAGTGGAGACAGGGTCCACAGAAAGTAGACAAATGTGTTAGTAGATGTGGATAGGGGGCCAACTGGTCAGCCTCGAGGACAAGCTGCGCGAACAATGGGTTCCGGGGGAGCAGTACGTCAACACGGGTCTGATGTGCCAAAAGCGGGGTTAAACTTGGGCCAATCTCGTCACGCCAGTCGGAGTGCAGAGGGCAGGCTATCTCCTAGCGCGTGAGGTAGCGTGGATGCAGAAGGGTAGGATCGAGGGCGTTGTCGTGCACTTTGCCGAGTCAACCAAAGTGGGTGCGAAGTGCACTTTTATATTCTCGATGAGGTAGTAGCGCTTGCTTCATCGCCATTTCCTAGGGCCATCATGGAAACATGGGGGGTGAGAAGCGAGATGCTAGGAACGGTGTTGCAAGAGCGAGACAAGTCATGAAGCGCAGGGGAACGCCCATTTTGGGTCGGTTCAATTGCGGGGAAGAGCGGGTTCCTCGTGTTACGCAGCAATTCTGCCACCAGCCACATAGTTGGCCACGCTACTGGTACCCAATAAAAGGTTCAAAAGTGATAAATCAAAGATACCGTGATAAGTCCCCACAGTCCTGGTCGCTGTCTGAAACGTCGAGAGACAACACAATGGCGGGGATCTTCGGTTGGCAACTGGTGTATGTTATTGTCACACGCAAGGATCATATTTGGGTGATTGCACACTGGCAGTCTGTCACATCAGGCTATAGTTAGCTAACATGTGGTGCTATCAACGGATCGTAATAAATAGGTTGCGTGCGCACGCATGCCCGGAGATGTGGGCGAAGGTGGCGCGACCTTGATCGATTCCCGAACTGAATGTACTGAATACCCGATGCAATGCCACTCGCTCCTGTGATGGTCCATTCCCTTTCGCTGCAGAGGTGACTATACAGTAGTTGCTCCGAGGTCGTGTGTATATGCCAGGCTACCATGCTACTTGGGCCTCGACAGGCCGAGGACAACAAATGATACCGAATGACGAACGTCAGGTCTTCGAAGCCACTCAGACAGCCGAGCCAAGGCAAAACTGACATGACCTTATCGTCGTCAGACCCACCCCCTGATTCGGTCCTTCCCGTTCTCTGGCGCAAACCCTTTATCCCAACGCGATCCTAGCCCGACGTCAAGTCCGTCCCGGCGCGCTGGCCATGAGAGTGAACCTTGTACATATACCCGCTTCGGGTTTCTCGCTGTACGTGGCGCTGTCCTTGGAAAACATGAATTAGAACGCGGCAGTGTCAGCTTATTTCGTCCTGTCGCAACTCCAATTTATCATTCCTTGGTTACCTCCAAAGTATCTCATCAATCAGGAGCATAGCTTTGGAGGCCCCTTACTATCCAAGAGCAAGGCGCAATTCAGTGGCATGGTCACCATGTGAGCTTCAATGCGCATGGTCACCTTGCTCCCCTCGTGGACCCCCTGATGATGCTTTCTCGGGTACTAGTACCTTCACATGGAGCAGGACACCCTCAAGCATCATGATTTTAAACCTACAAATATCACTACGTGCATAGGAGTGAGCAACACACAAACTTTCCGAAGGTAACTTGACTCAACCGTGCACGCGACACGGTGCCAGTGGTCGTCCCACGTACCCACGCAAAAATAGAACGTAAAGTTGTTTGCTATTAGAGTAAGACTATTAGAGGCCTTAGAACAGGGTTGTCGCGGTCGGGGGAACGGCAGGCTCTCCCCATTTCGCATAGGAATCCCAATCCCCTCCACACTCCACGGGCGCTGTTGATTAAGATTTGCTCCCCCGCCCTTGCCAAGGAACTGGGGGTTGGCCTACAATCGCTCACTGCCGGATTATGTACCCCAGGAAGTCTGGGCTTGTCCAGCCCCCGCATATCGTGCAGTCGCTCTAGTCCTGCATGAATGTTCCTTGGTCAATAACGGTGGTGAGTTGCACTGTCTCTGGCCAATATCCCCGCACAGCGGACTGAGGGCGAAGAACCCGAACTCGAACCTGCAACTCGAGGCTTTGAGGACCCCAGTATATCCGAAGCAACCAGGCTCGACGGCTGGGCACGATCCGCCCAAATCACGGACGGTCGAACAGCATATCTATCCCAGATGCCATATGTAGAACCAAGACTCGAAATTATGAGCCGGGTACCTATCTTGACGATGATCCACTCGCGAAACGTGTACAGGAAGCCTCAGAAGACGCAAACCCTTTGTCCTCGCCTCGCAATGCCGCGGCATCTACCGTTCGCCTCCACGCTCCAGCCACAATTCTCCAGCCCCGGATGAACGACGTAATCATCAAATGACATCTATTCTCGCCCTTCCCTATCAAAAACGCTTCCGGGTCCGTCTGCAGGTGACGAATACCGAGGGGTGCCGCGCGTCGCATGCACCAGAAAACCATGTGCCTGCCAGAACCGGCAAGCTAAGGAACCGGCGCCGCACGATGAGCATTCGCAGATACCTCGGGTATTCTATTGCGTAGGTGCGCTTCCTGACGTCTACGTAGCTCCCTCGGCGAATGGAGAACAGATGATATCAGTCACCGGGTGTGGTATATCGCCATCGTACATTGTCGATTGGGATACTCGCCCGCGGATTCGAATTCGCAATGCACGTTTGGTGGTAGCCCTATGCCCTGCCGTCACCATCAGCCCCGTGAGTGCCGGCATACCCTCAAACGCTAATAGCTAGGGTGTATAGATAGGACCTTCAGCTTATTATTCTTCCTCTTGCAGTATTGACAACATTCATCGCTATCTGTAGCGCGACGGCTAGAAAGCCCCGTGGACAGATCAGGAAATGGGTCACGCGACGGGATTGCGCCAATGCATTCCTCGTTCCCACATAGTTCGGCGAGAGACCCTAATTTTCACGGCCGTGATGCGTGCCTTCCTGTGTCATGATGGGTGCACGCGGGGCTAGATCCACTAGTGGCGCAAGACATGTGGTGAATCAATAAATTCGCATATGGGGGCTCCAAGACTAGTGAACATTTATGGATCATAGACAGTAAGCAACTTTGTCTGGGTCACATCTGCATCTCGTACTGTTCGAAAAGAGTGATCCCCCCGTCTGACTCACCATCTGCGGGCCCTACGCAAGCTCACTCGTAGGGACGCATGACGTCGTTCCCGCGGACGTCAGTCGCAAATCGACTTGGCTCGCCAGGTTTGTAGCCTGGAACCTCGAAGGTCGAGCTATGGCACCACGGCTTGAGCTTGAGTTCTTCCTCTATGACACCCGCAAAGCACTCCGACCATCCGAGACGTGGGTACGCCGCGACCACTGTACGAATAAGGTCGGAGTGGATGAGGTTTGCACGTCTGTACATTGGTTGGGATTTGATTTCCGTTGGTCACCACCCGTTCGGATTCAAAGCTGAATAACCACACTTACATTCCAACGTTGTCCAAGATCGTCGCGAGTTGTAGGACCTGCCCGACCGTGGTGATATTGCCGCTGGGACGGTCACAATACCGTCAGACTTGTCAAGTTCTGACAGAGTGAGAATGGGCGCATACCCTTTAACGAAGATGTCTTGATGACGCACGATGGCATCACATACGCTATCCGCTTGGTCCTCTGGTCCACCTCGCGCTAGGATCAAGTCGCGCGCGACAATCGCCCCCTTGAACTCAAAAGACATCTTCGTGGTGGCGAGGAAGCGCTCGGCCGTGCCAATATCATGCAGGAGGCAGGCAAGAAAGTACGTCTCGTTATCGTACTCCCATTTTGGGAAGTGCGTCCGCACTAGAGCGGTGCCTACATGCATACGATTCGACATCGTCCCAGATGGGCACACAGAGCACGGACGTACCGTATACGTATACGCGATGACTGTGGTTGTATGTTTGCTCATTTAACTCGGCCTTGACGAATTGCCGGACCTGTCTTACGAGCTCAGAGTCTGGCAGAGGAAAATCTGCAGCAGTGAAGAGATCCTGCTTGGGATTTGGTCCAGATGCAGTTGGATGGTCCTTGAAAAGGACGTCGGGGTCGCGTGGTACTGCAGTAAAGCCGTAGAATGCAACAGGGTTGTCCGCCATGGTGTGCAGCTAGACCGTCCCTGCGGACCCTTTAACAGATTTCCCACCGGCGCTGGAGACAGATCAGCTCAGTCAGCATCAATAAGGCGGGTCATCAATGAGACGGGTCCAATCGCAGTTGCAGTTGTGGGAGACTAACGACGTCACTAACGACGGGCGCGGGTCCTAAGCGCCCCGCGGCATTCCGCATTTCCATTTTGGGCTCCGTACTGCATTTCTCAGGTTTGTCAACTCGTAGTAGGGGGCCGCATGAAATGAGCCTCGACAATATCAACGTATGGGTCACCGTCAGGAAGCATGTTTGTCGCTGAATTAAAATGCTAATTATAGGACCCAGAAGGAGTCAAAGCTCTTCTGGACACCTTGCGGAACTCTCAAGCATGGGCCAATGCTGTCGAGGTGGCGCGCCCGAGTACACTGCCCCCCCAAGGAGTCCAACCATTTGATTCGTTGCGAGTCCCAGCTCCTCGTCCTGGAGATCCTGGCGCACCTTCGATAAATCCATCTCCACCCAATTTATCGCACGGTACCCCATCAGTTGCCGATCTGCTGTCTCAGCTGCAGGCTCCTCAGATCCCAACATCCGGTTCCAATACTGCGCAATGCAGCCGAACGCTCGACCAACCTCCCGCTCCTCGCGACCATTCGAACACCCCATCTGATCATACCCCCCCTCCTCAACTGGACGTGCGCACCCTCTCATTCCAACAGTCTCTGGCACACATATCCCGCCTTGGAGAGGATCCAAGTGTCGTAGCGGACTTGGTGAAGGTGATTATATCTATTCGTCGTCACTCCACTACGTCTTACTTCTGTATTCCCCTCGAAGATGAAGCAAGAGCAAGATAAACTAGAGAAGCAGTTATGGGATGAGAGAGTGGGCATTCAGAAGCGTCACGAAAAGAAGGTGCAAGTTGAAACAACCAAGTGCGCCAACAACCCTATTTGTCTCCCCTCTACCAACGCTCCTATAGGGCAAAGCTGATCGGAGTAGACCTTTCAGAGCGCGAGAGAAAGGTAATTAATCCCACGTTGCAACTTTTCTCTCAAGCCTGGCTCCAGCACTGATCTTCCTCTCCACCAAATGTAGTCGATGTCCGACGCCTTCCAGAAGGAGCTAAGGAAGTTTGACGCCGAGCGGGTACTTCCTGCTTGGGACGGGCTAGTGCGGGGTCAGCAGGCGCGTCTCGAAGCGCTAAAGGTTCCGACGATGTTTGTGACTAATGACCCAAGTGATATGGAGGTACGTACTTCTCAGCTTCATGTGAAATGCAACCCTAGGGTCCTTCCTCACGCGACACGGCCTCTCTGCCCAGAAGCAGCGTCTGGTCGTGAACGTCCTGGAAGGAATCTTGCCGTAGAGCAGGCTAGAAGTGATCGTTCATCTAATTCCCACGGCGCCGCCGGTCTGTGAATGCTTTACTTCTTGCCTAGATGTGATCACTAAGAGGCAAGCGTTTCAGAGGGGGACCAGACCCAAGGGAGAGTCCAGGAGTCTGTCCGCGTGTTTCATTTGCGATGATGGTTGCAAGAGTACGGCAGCTATGCGGGTAGCCGGCGGGTTATTTCCTTCTCCCTCTCATTCCGAACCCTTACCACTAAGTCCAAAGGCCACCTAGTGTAAGCAATGTTACCGCTCATACACAATACACAACCAATTCAATATGTTATTTTGGTTGGTGATTCCCTCTGTCCGAAACCCGAGCTTTTCCTGCATTGCGACACGCCAGTATGGGCGTGCGCTGTCCTGCTATCCAATGGGCGGATATAACGTAGCCGGCCAACCAAATTATTAGGATTATGCGGCTTCTGTGCGGAGGAGGGAACTTGATGTAATATGATTACATGAGCGTCCCACCCTCACACAGTCCGGGAACCTACTTCTCGGACGCGAGCGTTACGCCCACTCACAGCATTTTGCCTTCCTCTCCTATGCCATATGTCGATCTGGTCTCTCGCGACGACTACGTTTCCATCTGGTACACCACCAACTCCCGCCATAACTGTGTGGGCACATTCGACTCCACCAAGCCAACAATAATCCTTCTCCATCCGTTCAGCCTTGATTCGAGTTGGTTGGGACACGCCTTAGGAAACCCCCGCCTCAATGAGGACTACAATATGATCGCTTTTGACCTCCGCTTTTCTGGAAAGACGATAGAGCGGCCAAATGCGAGGCTGGACTGCTGGGTACAGGCAGCCGACCTTGCATTTGCGTGTGAGGTGTGTTCGGCGTCTTCTTCACTCGTAACAATCCCACGTTTTAGGGTGCTGGAGCTCACTTCGAGCACGCCGCCAGGCACTGCACGTGTCCCGTGCCCACCTGTGGGCAGAAGAGACAATCTCCGTGAATATTGCCCTACGGTTTGCGATGCTGTCAGTGCGATGTCTACCCGCAACTCGATGTGGGTCATCTAAAATTTACAACCCAGGTTTCCTGAGATGTGTCTGAGTCTCGCGTTGGTGACCATCTCCTCTCCATCAGAGTGCGTGGTGCCAGACCTCACGCCGCTTTTCATTTCCTGCTCATACCCCACCTTGGCGCCAAGGCGGCGCCAGGATATCTCTTTAGCGCTGGATCAAGCCATACGGCTGTGGTGCTTTGCGGAGGACTTGGACACATTGAATCACGCAGCTACAAGGTTTCTCGAACTCACTGCTGGGGCGGTGCGTTCCCACATTCTGGAAGCGGTTCTCCTATCCTCAGTGCTTGCGACTACTAGGACCTCGATATAGATGAAATCCATCAGGTAATTCCGCATTCCCTTCACGACCGCGCCTGTTTCGTAAACTTGAAGTGTCCCAGATCGTTGCCTTCTGGCAAACACGATATCCCCCATTGAGGCATACGAGAATTCATGGAATTAAGAACTCGATTTTGAACGTACGTTTTCTTGGGCTCTCTTCATCATCCAATACTGAGGCGTCGAAGCATGTACCACTGACTAAGTCACAACTAGCGACGATCTATCAACCTGTTCTGATACTTCATGTATGTATTCTACACTTGAATGATTATCATAGCGCCAACTTGAACGGGCTGAAGGGCGAAAACAATCCCACGTATCCCCTCAAGTATGCACAACAACTTAGAGAAGACCTCGTTAACTCAAAGACTATGCTATCGGTGATCAAAGGTACGCTTGTTTTCGTTATGGCACTGAACATCTAACGAAAACCAGCGTGCAGGTGCCGCGGGGTTCATGGGCATAATATCGTCTTCTGCGCCCGCATTACACCAGATTTATGTCGACTTTCTTGGCAGCCTTCCATCTCCACCCTCTGACCCCACGGATCCCGATTTCATGAGGCGTGCGCTTGGAAGGCTCGCGGAGCTCGCTGCCGATCCCTCGATCGCGTCCCGCAGCCTCAAATCGCCGATGTCCTTTTCCCTCGTTTCTTACGGTGTCGGACAATCGAAGGATCTCAACGTCTTAATGCAGGAGACGAACACGGGATTCTCACTCTTTCCCCCTGACCGCCGATCCCTGGCAGAGCGCAAGTGCGTCGGTCACGTCCCCCCTTTTTGGCTTGCTCATCGATATGCCGGTGCTTCTCGCACAATAGGTTCTTCGAACGAACGAAGGGACTCTTTCACCGAAGGAGCGATTCGCGTCTGCACGTCCGCGAAGGCTCGTTGCCCTAGCACAATAGAACGCCCCTCGTGATATCTTATTATTAGCATTCGCATTGTCTCTGCGCGACCTCTGCAGATCTAGACATCCCGTGCGAGTGGCAGTCCTGTCGCATGGACACGAGATCGCTGTCTGGAGCCATAGCGGCGGGATGGCGACGTGCATCGTGCCACGCCGATGCATTATGGATTCGATTTTAAAGCGTCTATTGCACGCGCTTCGCTCGCACTGTCGCCACGCCGACCCGGGCGTGGTCACACAATGTCGTTGTGAACTGCCATTGCCATGCTCCAGAAAGGAAGGCGCTAACTACGGTAGTCACATTTGCATCAGGAAATTCTCAACGCACAATTTCCTTTGTTGTTACTTACTGAAGCAAAAGATGTTTAAGCTGAACTTACATACAGTAGGACCATTTGCTGAATTCAGTTAACCCTGCACTTCAAATGCTTGCTTAACTCGCGTATTTATCGCTCAGCGGGGATGTTTAGGGAGCCACCAGACCGACCGACTAACCATGTACAGTACAAAGCACGGAGTAAGCTAGAATAAGCATAGATGGGAAGTACTGTACATATTACAACTCTACTCGGCGATCAATAAGCAAGCGCCATACTTTGCCTGTTTAAGCTATATCTAGCGAATTGAGTGGAAAGAGCGCATGTACAGTACAGTAACTTACTGTATTGACATGTACAAGAAAGGTTAGTATAGTAACGTGGTAAGCGAGGAGAGACGAGATGATTTGACAAATTACCCAAAGTTTGTTCAGGTGTAAGCAATTGTTTACTAGAGTTGGCCACAGTCCAGCTGTTAAGTTAGTGTGATGACCCTTTGCCCTGTCGAGTCGGGGAGCCATAGCACTTTGGGAGCCATCCCAACATTCGCGGATGCGTGAAGCATCGAAAGCAGCCGCGCAAGCCTCTGCGGGATGCGAGATCTTGTATTCAGGACCGCCACGGTCGCGGACATGTCGGGTATGAATCTCTAAGGCAATGCGCAAGTACAGCACTCTCGGAAACGTAAACCGAGAGCTACACGGTGCTCTACAGGTGTTGGGCAGACGGAGAACAGCAGAAACCCTCTGCGCACCGCGAAACTTCGCAGGGGTAGTGGCCGGAACGCATCGCGCTAGAGTCGCCAAGGCCGCGCGCAAGTGCAGCACATGTACACTGGGGAACACGAAGGATGAACCTCCCTGGGAAACGTGGGAGAAAGGTTACAGTATTTGCTTGGCTTGTGTGGGTTTTACTAAAGGAGATCTACTAGGAATCTGGGGTGCATGTGAACTATTAGGGGAGAAATCGGAACATTCAAGGAATGCAGTGTTCACAACGCGGGAAGTGAGCGCTAGTGAGCACGGAAAGTGCAGGCTGTGTGTTCCACAGCCTGAATATTGTATTAGAACAGGCAGGTACTAGTATGCGTTTTGCGACCGCATTCATTGAGCTTACACTGGCACTGGCAGTACCCCAACACTAGCTCTAAATGACGCGATTTTTCCAGAACGCCGAAGGGTCTTTTCGCTGCCGTACGATTTTTAGTCGATGCCAATGTACATGCACGCTCTCGGACTCCAATTAGGACCACTCTCGGTCATTGACAATATTGACAGACCAGGGTCAGGTCGGTCAGGCCCAATTTAGTCACCCAACAATAACGTCATTTGGTAGGTATGACAAACAGCTCCTTTTCTTTGCGACACTTTTCTTTGCGACACGCGACACAGAAAAAACATTGGGGGAAAGCCACTAGATATTCATTTTGTAGAATTGAATGAGACATTCGAGGTGTCGATCTTGTTTGGGTCATGTGTCGTCGACCGTTGCGTCAAAATGTCACCCGAGGGACCGATTCCCCCACCTGGGCAACGCCTTCTCACGCTGCCACTCGCCCGCGGCCTCGTTCGTTTGCGCCAAACGGTAACTTATTTCAACAGCACCACGGCGCTTTCAGTCAGGCACGCAGCCCCAGAGGTTGAGAGAGCAAAATTCAATCTCCATTAGGGCTAGGTCGCGGCAAACTGCCTTCACAAATGGCCTGTTCTGCGAATTGGATTGATTCCGTACTACAAGATTTCGGATGTTCCAGTCGCGTCCGGATAGGGCCAGGTGTACCCTATATTAATACGTAGCCCCCTTACTCTAGTCCAGTAATCGCAAACCAAAAACAATGCCTTACGTGGACCTCCCGAACACTCACGACGACTATGCCTCGCTGTGGTACATCACCAATTCGCCCACGGGCACCGTCGGCGGCTTCGACCCAGCCAAGGCGACCATCGTGCTGCTGCACCCCACGTTCCTCGACTCTGCGTGGCTCACGTTGCAGTTCGAGGACCCCCGCCTGACGTGCGAGTACAACCTCATCGCATTTGACGCGCGCCACGCTGGCCGCACGACGTCGCGCCTGAACCCGGCGCAGGACGGCTGGACCGACGCGGCAGACCTGGCGTTCGCGCTCCAGGTGCTGTGCATTCCCCGTGTACACGTATGGTCATGTGGGTTGTTCGGGACGACGTGCGCATTGCGCTTCGCTGCACTGTGAGTCTCACCTTTTGTTTGGTTTGTTTGTTCGTCTGTTGGCCGCCTTTCCATTCCATTTTGATTTTTGATTTTGATCTGGCTATATTGATGCCATTTCGCTTGAGTCGCCATTTTTTCTATACCGGTATTCGACTCCTGTGCTTCTGCTGATCCGTCTTGTCAGCTTCCCTGACATGTGCCTGAGCCTGACACTGCTTACTGTACCTTCTGATCCAAATGAGTGGGTTGCATTCTTGGTTTCATTCTGCGCAACTGACAGTGACGGGCTTGGGTGCAGTTCCTTTGACAACTTGAACGAAATTGTCCAGTCATGGTGCTATGCGCAGGAGCTCGATACCATTGAACACGCGTTCATGAATATGGTAACAACGTTCTGCGGTCCGGTACGCAGGCCTTTCCTTCCTAGATACGACGATGCTCCCTCTAATCATAAAGGGCATCTCAGGACATACATGTAGACCTCGAAGATGACGTGAGTTTCCAACCTCTGGTACCTAGTAATGAGGACTCACGTATTGCTGGACACAGCTCATCGCGCACCTGGAAGTACAATATCCACCATTCAGGCGGGTCATCGTTTCCCATTTAGGTTGTCTCCTACTAGCGAGCGTGAGCTTCGTGACATAATCAGCCGCTCGGTTCTTTCCTCACAGTGTTTTTTCTTAGTGTGAAAGAGCATCTCCAAGTTTGTTATCGCGAATCGTGCAACCAGTGCTGATCATACATGTACGCCCACATCCATGCCTCGTCGATGATCCGTCACTTACCGAGATCACCGTTTCGACAAGGGCGACTCAAACGAAGTCTTTCTTCCCGACGCCGCATTCAACATGCAAGAGCAACTGATCAATGTGAAGGATGGCGCCAAGCTCTTCTTCGTCAGAGGTACGTACGCCGCGCACGTGTGCGGCGCATGCTGATATGCACGCCTTTAGGAGCGAAAGGCTGCCTCAGCGTGGTGCCGGAGTGTGCATCTATCGCCAACCGCGTCTTCGCGTTCTTCCTCGCGACTCTACCGTCCAGGCCCTCAAATCCTCACCCGTTTGTGCTACCATTAGTCGACGCGATGCAGCGGCTCGCGGAGATCGTGCACGATCCCGAGATCAGCAAGCGCAAGCCGTCCTCGCCCATGGCATTCTCCTGCGTCCCGCCTGAGGTCTTATATCGACGGGCGGAGATCTACGCGGGCGCGGCTCCGGGGCATCGGGGTGCATTCTCGCCGCTGAACGATAACGGGCGGCCCCAGCGACGGTACGTTCCACGAGACGGTTGGTTCCCGACGGATTCGTTCATGTTTTGCGATTTTCAGCTATTCGGAACGCGTACTGGAGCAGTGGTTCGAAGTGGACCGGTACGGGATGTCTTACTCAGGTGCGATTATTTCCTCCTTCCCAAAAGCCAATGCACTGATATCGTGACCGTCAGAGCAATCAGAGGAAGGGCGGATGCGCAGGTGCGGTGTGACGCTCGACGAGCGCTTCGATCTGTTGTCTCAGAAACTTCTGCGCGAACTTCCCGTGGCGCGCTTGAGGCGGGCCATCCCGCGCGTGCCACCGCCAGCT
>JAKEYF010000555.1:0-29234 GCA_021527775.1 Lactarius sanguifluus
CGGACATGCGGTTCGGCGTAGAGGGGTTTGGAGAAGGTTTTGTTGCTGTCGACCGCGAGGGTGAGGACCAGCGGGTCGGCGTTCATGATTACTTGAGTGTAGGGGGCTTGTGTGGTGACCCCCTGTGCGTT
Organism: Lactarius sanguifluus; assembly: GCA_021527775.1. Taxonomy (NCBI): domain Eukaryota; kingdom Fungi; phylum Basidiomycota; class Agaricomycetes; order Russulales; family Russulaceae; genus Lactarius; species Lactarius sanguifluus. The sequence goes on from JAKEYF010000555.1 coordinate 132, forward strand.
GGTGATAGGGAAGTGAACGAAGTCATCCCCGCAGTTGTGGATGTAGCCTGCGGGTGCGATGTGTGAGCTGCTGAGACGGTGCATCAATACGGCAGTGGGGTGAAGGGGTTGCTGCTCGATGAGTACGTCTCCATGGTAGAGGGGGCGACTGACAGTGTCGCAGGTGTATGGAGTTTCCCGGGGGTTGTCAGAATCGGTGGCGGTAATGATGAAAGGGTGCTCAGCTGGGTACCACTCAGTGAGCTGCTTGGGCTGGTTGTACACCGCGCGTGCATCGTCGTGGTGAATCGTTTGTGGGTCTCGAGGATCCTCATTCTCCTTATTGCTGCCCGTTCCAACTGCTCTAACCTCCAGGCTTCAGCCTCGAACCTCCAGCCCTTGAGCATCCTCATCTTCTGCCATTGGTCCACCGTCTTCGGACTCGGACTCCACCTTGACCCGATACTCGACTCGTACGAGTCGTACCAGGAGAGGTCCAGGTGAGGCATCTTCACTGCCTCTGAGAGCTTCACAAAGCCGATCAATTTCAGCCTGGGTGTACGGGGCAGTGTTGAGCTTCTGCCTGTCAGTGCTGAGGAGCCAGTAGGTGATGGGGGCATTGGGGTTGTCGATGTCAGTAACAGGGGCGAGGTTGCCCATGGCTGTGCAGAACTCATCGTAGGACAAGTTGTTGACGAGGTGGGGAGCGAGCAGGGTGCAAGAGGAGACGAGGGAAGTAGCTGGAGAGGACATGTTGTGATGTGGGAGGAATCCAGGTTGGAAAGATGGGAGTGACTTAGCGTCGAGCTGGGGGTTTATAAGTGTTCATCAAGCCCTTGTACTCTGCTCGAACTCCGCCAGCGCCTCGTCAGCTGATAGGTCCTCTTTGTTGACCCACTGGTTGTCCAAGTCCAGGTATCCCTTCCATTTCATGAGGTATTGCCGTTTCCTGCTTCTGCCGAATAGCTGAGTGTCTAGAATGTGTTCGATTTCATATTCCTCCTCCCCTTCCACAAGATCCAGTGGTGGGCACATGAAGTTTTCTCCATGCATGGGCGTTTTGTGATAGGGCGTGAGTAGATCAATGTGGAACACAGGGTGGATACTCCATTGCGTGGGAAGTTTCAGCTGGTAATTGACAGGTGACAGTACCTTAGTGATCATAAAGGGTCCATGTCGTTGCGCTGCGAGTTTTGCCGTTGGCTGGTTAGTACATAGGTGGTGTCCTTCTAGCCATACTTGGTCGCCTTCCCGATACTTGGGCATATCTCGGTGTTTGACCCACAACGATTGTGCCTTTTTGATCAGCTGTTGCGCTTCCCTCTGTGCTTCTCGGAACTGCTGGAGCCTCATGTTCACCTGGGGAACAGGAGACAGCTTATCCATCCAATCAGCACGCGGGTCGTATCCCATCATAAGTGAAAATGGCGACTTCCTTGTTGCCTCATGGGGCCAGCTATTGTGCGCAAATTCTGCCATGGGTAAGAAGTGCGCCCAGTTATCTTGATGCTCATTGGCCCAGAACCTGAGATACTGTTCCAACCATTGATTGGTCCGTTCGGATTGTCTGTCAGTTCTTGGATGATACGCCGTGGATACGTTCTGATAGATTCCTAGAATACAGCATAGTTCATGGGTGAACTTTGATGCGAATCGAGGGTCTCGGTCGCTAATGATCTTTGCTGGTAATCCGAATCTTTTAAACACATGAATTACATACAGGGCTGCCATTTCTTCAGCCGTGATTTCTTTGACACAGGGTATGAAGATCGACGCTTTGGTACAGTTGTGGTCCGTGACTGTGAGTATCGAGTCATGTCCCTGCGAGGCTGGGAGTTTAGTGATAAAGTCTAGGGCGATGACTTCGAACGGCTTAGCGTCGGGGATTGGTGTTATGGGTACTAGGGGTGCCCAGGTAGGTCAGTTGTTGACTTTATGTCGCTGGCATTCCACGCATCCCCTCACATACTCTGTGATGTGCTCCAGCATGTGTGGCCACCAGTAGTGTCGCTCAATTATTCGGAAAGTTCTTTTGATCCCTGGGTGTCCGTAAACGGGGGGGTCATGATGATTGCTGATGATTTTGCGCATCAGCAAGGGTTGTCCGGTCACCACCCGTGCCCCTTGCTTGTACCACGTTCCGTCGAACTTCTTGAGTTGGTGCGCATCGACCCAAGGGCGTATTTGGCTTTCGTCTTGCGTGTGGTCTTCTGGTACTTGCGTCACCATAGCTCTTGCGAAGACTTTGTCAGGGAGTACGATGACTCCATCGTTGTCGTGGTCCCCTTGGTCGTAGTCCGGTCGTCGTGATAAGGCGTCGGCTCTGCCGTTGTTGGTTCCCTTGATGTGATGGATCTCAAAGTCATATTCCATTAGTTCCAGTACTTCTCAGGCTACGCATCGACTTATCTTTTGTGCAGACCTCCAGTGTGTCAGGTTAAGGTGGTCGGAGAAGATCTTGATTTTGTGTGGGGATCCAGCGAGTAAAGGTCTCCAGTGTCTGAGAGCTTTGACGATTGCCAGGAGTTCCAAGTTGTATATGTCATAATTACACTCCGCTTCATTGAGAGTGGCCGAGTAGTATCCAATGGGATGCCGTTTTCCGTCCTTCTTTTTCTGTAGCAGTACGGCTCCGACTGCAAAGCCCGACGCGTCGACTTCAAGTTCAAACTGGTCCGTAAGGCAGGGGTGTGCTAGCACTGGTTCTTGGGTGACAAGCGTCTTGAGTTTCTGAAAAGCCCTTTCTTCTTCTGTACCCCACTGCCAGTCAGTGTCTTTCCTCGTAAGCCTGTTAAGTGCTCTCACGTGTGCGGCAAAACCGTGAATGAAGAGGCGGTAAAAATTACAGAAGCCTAAGAAGGAGCGGACGTCTCTGACCTTTGTTGGTCGTGGCCAGGCCTTGATGCCTGAAATTTTTACCGGGTCCATACGAGTTACCCCCTTTTCAAGGATTACCCCCAGGTAATCCATTCGCGGTTGGTGAAAGAGGCATTTCTTGGGTTTGAAGTACAGGTCATGATCCAATGCCACTTGAAGTACATCGCAGACAGCGTTAATGTGTGCTTGAAGGCTGGCATTTTCGTGGGTCGCTATACCAATGTTGTCCATGTATACCCAAATGATGGTACCTAAGAGTTCGTGTTTGGTAATAGTGGGTCCCAGGATCTCGTTCATCATAGTTTGAAACGTTGCTGGTGAGTTTGTGAGTCCAAAGTACATTACCAGAGGCTCGAAGAGTCCATACCACGTTTTAAAAGCCGCTTTCGGTTCGTCGCCCGGTTTGATGCATATGTTATTATATCCCCATCGGACGTCCAGTTTCATGTAGATGTGCCCATTGCCCAGGTCATTGATGAGTTTGGACATGAGAGGCAGTGGGTATTGGTTGTGGATTGTGCATGCATTGTTTCTCTGGTAGTCTTGAACGGGGCGCAGCTTTCCATCTTTCTTTTTGACGAAGAAGAAGGATGAGGCATAGGGTGATTTGGACAGGCAGATGTATCCCATTTTGAGTTGCTCATCTAGCCATTTCTTGAGCTGGGCGTCTTCGTCCTGAGTCATAGGGTAGACCTTGCAGTCGATAGTTGCTGGAGTACCAGGTTTGAAGTCGATGGCATGGTCCCAAGGCCTCATTGGTGGGAAACAGTGGGATGCCTCTTCACTAAATATTTTTGCAAAGTGTTGATACAGCACAGGTATTACTGCTGCCACCATGTTCTGTTTAGCCGCTATCGCCAGTTCGGTAGCTGTGGTACGTAGCTGGCATTCTTCCTCTAGCTCCCGTACTATATCTGCCTTTTCATTGTCGGTGTACGTCCAAGCAACAGTTACATCATCTCCTGTTGTTGTTCCAGCAATGGTAGTGCGTGGCTCCGATGGATTGATGGATTGTATGATAATGGGGAGAGCCTCTTCGTGGATGGTAGCATGGGTCCAACTGATGGTGGGCTCGTAGGTAGCTAGCCAGGGGTATCCAAGTACTAGATCTTCATTCCCTATGTCGGTGACAAGGAATCGTATTGTTCTGTGGATTCCTTTGGTCTGTACGTCAAGGTCTACGAAGTGAGTGATGGACCCAGCTTTGTTTTCTGTGTTGTCAATGTTCCATATTTTCTTGAATCATTCCAGTGTTTGGAGTCCCAAGCCCATTCATTTAGCGAATGCGGGTCTTATGAAGTTATCTGTGGCTCTGGAGTCGACAAGCCCTTTTATGTTGGCCATTGAGTAACTGGTGCGAATCGAGACTGGAATTCTAAGAGATCGAAAGCGAGTCATGATTACAGAGTTACAGTTTGTTGCCCTCACCCAGGCCGATGGGTTCAGGCGTCCCAAAAATCCCCCTTCTCCCATAAGTCTTGTAGTATGAGGTCTTTGACCTCATCACTAGCTCCTCTAACCCCTTCCAACCAACTGCTGGCTGTTTGCTGTGGTTCCATCATGTTGGCTACTTGGGCGCATGGTTCCTGACTATAATAGTTGGTTTCCATACTGCGACTGTTGCTAGTTGGGCGCCATGCCTGCTGCTGCTGCCGCTGTTTCCTAGGGCACGAGCAATTGCATGAGATGCTGTCCGAGCCCATTGCAGTTGTAACAGACTACTTCCCTCATATCCCTTTGAGGGGCATTCCCGATTTGTCCTGGACCTCCTCTGGGCTGGAACAGCGGATGTGGTTGGTGGTTTCCACGATTTGGTGCTTATTCTTAACGCGACTGCCACGGGCCTGGGAGATTTGGGGGCTTGCCTGCTCTGTTGTCAAGTTCGTGCCCAGCGATATCTGCTCAACTACACACGAGGTCGAACTGTCCTTGCTCTCCCCCCCCCCCTAACATGTCACATGACATCACGTAATCACCAATCCAAAAACTCGGAACCAAAAATAGAGTTTTGCTCGAAAATTATGTAACTTATCACAAACATAAATATGACATAATTATCCTCCTTTTTTCTTTTATTTGTGTGGTGTAAATATAGTACAAACAAAAGCAAATTAAACCATTGTTTTGCTTTGTTTTTTAATGAAAAGAAAAACAAGTTTATTACATAATAAATATTACATAACATATGTACTTTTTTTTGTCTAAGTCGAGAGCGAGGGGAGGGGGCCCACGCACCCTATTCCGCATGCCCCCGATCGGTTACAGCACGCCTCCCATTTGCGCGCTGCCTGGTCATGCACCACCCAAACCGTGCACCCCTGGAGCACATACACAGAGGGGGGCGCTTCCGCGTGGCCACACGGTCGCGTTTCGCCCTTGCGCCAAACCCACAGGAGAGGCGGGGCTTCCACGTGATTGCCCGTTTGCGTGTTGGCCTGGCGCGTGAACCCGCGGGAGGGGGGGGGGTTCCGCGCGGCCGCCCGTTCGCATGTTGGCCTGGCGTGCGACCCCGTGGGAGAGGGGGGGCTTCTGCGCGGCCGCCCGTTCACGTGTTGGCCTGGCATGCGAACCCACGGGAGAGGGGGCTGCCCGTTCGCGTGTTGCCCTGGTGTTACGTTCCTTCCGGATGTCTGCCATCAATCACATGACCGTTGCCGGTTCGCTGCGTCCGAGTGGCGTGTCGTGCACACGGACCAAGATAATTGTCAATAATGATAAGATTAAGAAGTCGGCGATGACTAAGCACGACTTGTAGCGGAACGCGTAGTGGCGATAACTCCAGCACACTAGCAAGAAGACAAAGGAATGGACGAGACAATGAGGGATCAAGCTTTATACACTCTGTGCCCTAAGACCAACTCCGGCGAAGGGGAAGGTATTACACAAGATATCAAAGCTAAGGACTATAACGCGTCCAAAGCCCTCTACTTATACTACAAGGGGGAGCTTTCAAGCTCAGCCCGAATCCGAAACCCTAATACACCTATCCAATAGCACAAGGCCCTCAATTCGCATCAGTCATCCACATCGAAATCCACCAATGGCATAAGGCCCTCTTGGCACGAGTCAGAGATAACACACCATGAGTCTCCAATCTAGACCACGTCCGGGCTCAAGCTCATCCGGACTCACATTCTAGCCTTAGCCTAGGCACAAGCTCATCCAGGCTCTTCCAGACCGTTCTAGGCAGGTCACGTGCCGGGGTCACGTGATGGCCAATAACTCGGACCTAATCCCACGCCTCCTGATAGTCACGTGATGGCGGGTAAGGGTCACGTGTGCTCACCGCGCGTCCAACTCGCACGTGATCTTCTGCACGTGGGGCTTGCTCCCAGCTCTCTAGCAGGTGTTTGAGCACTGCTGTGGCTCCGTGGACTTCTCTGTCCCATCGTGGGTCATCTTGCGCGTACTTTGGGTCTTCGCGTAGGCTCCGTCCCGGCTGTGCCGTGACACCTGGCGCACGAACCCACGGGAAAGGGGGGGCTTCCACACGGCCACCCATTCGCGTTTTGCCCTGGCGCGAACCTGCGGGAGAGGGGGGGGGGGCTTCTGCGCGGTCGCCCGTTCGCGTGTTGCCCTGCGCGCAAATCCGCGGGAGAGGGGGGGGCTTCCACGCGGCTGCCTGTTCGCATGTTGCCCTGGCGCGCGAACCTGCAGGAGGGGGGGGGCTTCCACATGGTCGCCCGTTCGCGTTTTGCCTGGCGCGCGAACCGGGGGAAGGGGGGGGGCGCTTCCGTGCGTCTGCCCTTTCGCGTCTGGCTCTAGCGCGCCCCCCAGTTCACGTACCCCTAGGGGGCGCCGCTTCTGTGTGTTCCGGTTCACACGTTGCCCGTGCACGCGAACCCGGGGAGAGGGGGGCGCACTCCAACCTGGAGCCCGCGCCCGCGTTTGCGCACTGCCCATGTGTGCAAACAGGGGCGGGGCAAAGGGTGTGGGGGCGCGCCTGTTCTCATCCCCGCGTGCGGACCCCTCGTTTGCGGGTGGCCTCTGCGCGCGAACCGGGGGGGGGGGGGCACCACGCTGCCTCTGGCGTTGCGCGCACAGTCCCCGGCAAGAGGGGAAAGGGGGGGTGCGCGCGCCTTGTCCCACGCCATCCCGTGTCACGTGTCTTGTTCGCGTGTAAAGGAGGGGGTGGGAGGGCAGAGACGAGGGACGTACCTGTCCCGTACACCTCGTTCCTGTGCCCCCCTCCCCTTGCGTGCAAACAGGAGTGGCGGCTGCAGTGGTGGGGGCTTGTCCCGCGTTCGCGAGTCAACGGGGGTGGGGGCGGTGTTCAGGTCTCCTGTTCGACGTGAACGGGGACGGGGGCAAAAGGGGGGGTGTACCTGTCCCGCGCCTCCTTTGCGCGCATAACTTATGGGGGCGGGGCGCACCCCTTCATGGGTAAACAGGGGAGGGGGCTTGTCCCGCGCGGTCCCACGCTTGTGTGGAGGGGGCCACACGCACACCCAAGGGTACTGTATAAGGGGTGGACCGCTGCCACGCATTGCTTACCTTATTTGTTTTTGTTTGTACTATATTTACACCACACAAATAAAAGAAAAAAAGGAGGATAATTATGTCATATTTATGTTTGTGATAAGTTACATAATTTTCGAGCAAAACTTTATTTTTGGTTCCGAGTTTTTGGATTGGTGATTACGTGATGTCATGTGACATGTTAGGGGGGGGGGAGAGCTGGGACAGTTACGAGGTCGAAGTGCTGGATACAGCAAGACAACAGTAATGGAACACTGTCAATGTCCGACTAATTCAGCTCTGGCAGCAAGACGCGAAGCTCCGTACTCATCGTTATGATCTCGGTCGAATGGACGCTTGCAAGCGTCTCCGCACTTTATACAATTCAGGAAAGGTGGTGGTGCGACATGTAGCAGCAAATGGAACATGTCACTAACACTGAGTATATCCCAGAAACGATTAGCACGCACGATGCTCAGAGTCGAGCGAGAAGTGAGAGAAGTCACTAGAAGCGCCACGGTACTATACTTGACGTAAGCCAAATACAGTACTGTCAAGGTACCGTTCTGTAGTACCCGGAATTCACAGCACCGGCACTGGGACCGGCTCTAGGCTCACCGCGTCCTCGAGGATCTGAGACTCGGACTGGTGAATGCTGTAGTCATGTAATTCTCGTCTCTCGTGGGGCTAGAAACTCCACCATCGATTCATGGTTGATGACATCGCTCATGCTCTGACTAGCTTCGTTGCCCTACAACGTAATGTCGTTGGAGCATCATTCATGACTGACCGCGACTAACCCGGTGATGTCACTACAGTAATACTGCATCCCAAAACAGAGATATGCGAAATCGCCACCCCGTCGTTGTGATCTCGAGCCGAATTTAGTGCGATCATTGATGATGCTTCTCTGCTTCACCCTCGGAAGAAGACAACGTCTTGTGCTCGGTTAAGGCGCCCGCGATCCGGGACATGACTAGCGTGGCTGTGTGTTCGTGTGCCGAGTCACTAGTCACTGGGTGCTCAAAATGGATTCACCCTCATCGAATCGCCGACAGGGAATATTCATGCGACACTGGGTATAAATGTATAAATAAGCCACCTATCTTCTCAACCTTGTCCTCATCATCCCAACCTCGACTCTCGCTTCATCATCACCAGTCTATCCAATTGCCATCAGAATGATGTTCATGAGAACCATCCTTGCACTTTCTCTTGCTGCATTTGCCCTTGCCGTTCCCCAGCCACAGGATGACGCTCTGGTAAAAGTCATTGCCGATGTACAGGATGGTGTGTTCTGTTGGAGCCACTGGCAATGCCAATTTTTGTGTTAGGAGCCTGATTGATTTCACGTAGACTTGAATAATATCACCGTTAAGGTTCTTACACCAGATTGAAGTTCTTTCTGGGGAACTCGGACGGTATGGTTTACTTTGTGATACCAGAGAGTTGAGGTTGCTGATCTTGTGGAACAGATGCACTTGGTTTGCGAATACGTGCGCCTCCCTCGTTCATTAGGTCAGGGATTATTTTGGTAACAAGATCTGACAGTATCCCGGGTTGTGTTTTGTCTTCGTAACCCATTGGCGGAGCACCAGAATCATGATTTAGTTTGATAAAAATGTTAATATATTGCGTTACTCGGTTCTGTCTTTTTTGTCCTTCTCGTTCAGGCACTGGCATTACCTTGTTATCTCCGGAGTAGGTAACGCAAATAGTGCCATAATAAAAGGCATGTGCGGGCTCATACTTGTGATCTCTAGGGCTTACTAGTATAATGATCGTAACCATAAGGTCCTAGAAATATCGACCGCAACAAGGACGGCAAAGTTTACCTGCGGCCCATTCGACCCTATGAAGGTGTCCCTAGTCTGAGACAGTGAAGATGCCCGCGTTGATAAATACCACGTGCGATACTCATGTCTTCCCCGATGATACCCTAAACCGTCCCTGATCGCTAGGAAACGGTCTATGGCGCGTGCAGGATTTCGGGGTGTGAAGCGTCGTGGAGCGGTCACGCAGGCCTCCGCGGGGCGCGAGGTGTCGTATATGTGTCCGCGGCGATCGCGGACGCGTCTGTATCGAAGGGCAAGAGCCGCACGTAAGTGCAGCGGCGTCGGGAGAGGGAACGGGTCTGTTGGCCGCAGGTGGTCGGGAACGGTCGCGCACGCTTCGGCGTGACGCGAAACTTCGTATAAGTGGCCGCCAGGGTCGGGAACGCGTCGGGTTCGAGTCGCTAAGGCCGCGCGCGAGTGCGGCACGCTAGGAACGCGAGGGAGTGAGCTCAAAAGTCCGAAATCTGTGATGGAAAGTCTCTGATATAATCTGAGGTGTAAAGTTATAATTACATGAGTTATATACTAAGAAAGTAAAGCTAAGGAATGGGGTGCATTAGATAAACAGGGGAGAGCTAAAACGCGAAGGGGAGAGTCCGGGACAAGTGGAAGACCGAGCGCGCGGGAACGCGGCGCTTAGAGAGCGTACGGAACGCGGAATGGTATGGAAGCGTGAAAATTGCCCTTTTCAGGGCCCAGGGGCTCGTTGTTCTCGGACTCATCACAGGACATCTCACGCAGGCTCGAGCTGCATCGTGCTGCAGCAGTACGAGGAGCGGTTCGCGGCTGAGCTCCTCGCACTGCATCAAGACGTCCTTTCCCGTCTCATGATCTCCCCGACAGTACGGCCGTGTCCATCAAGGCCGCGCGGCTCACGCACGCCGAGGTTCTCGCCCACACCGTCACGAAAGCAGATGCGAAGCATGATGGGGACGAATTCGGATCTGCAGGTGCAGCTGGCCAATGTGAGCCGAAAAGGACATCATGCTGGAGCGCATCCCTTCGGCTGAGGCGGAACGCGACCAGCTGCACGCCAAGGTTGACGAGATTCAGGCGCTCATGCTGCTGAGTGCGACGAACGCCGCCACTTCGCAGGCGCTCGCCGTGGAGCTGGGAGAGGTGCTGTCGTAACAGTTGGCCCGCAGACGTCCGACGTGAAGATTGGAACGCCTGCTTGAGCTGGAGAAGCTGAGCCAAGAGTTGAATGTGGATAAACAGGCTCTTGTGTCCAAAGTGAGTTATCGTCCCCTTGTCGAGTCGCGCACATCGAACTTTCAATCCCCAAGGTGCACAACCCAAAGGCGCGGGTTGGATTCGCTTCGCGTGATAAAGACGCGGCCGTAGAAGCGCTCACTGGGCCGCGAAAGGAGAATGGCCTGCTCGTATTACCACAGAACCATTGGGAGGACTTGCGGCGTGCCAACGAGCGGCCTCTCGCAACTTGCCGCGCTCATCTTGCAGTCATCCCAGATGAACGAGCTGGAGCACTGCTGGAGCTGACGGAGCTCCGGCGCGTGTGGGCCGCACCAAGGTGTTCAAGAGCGAACATGCCGCCCTGCAGCGCCACTACAAAGAGCAAGAAACGCGCATCGCAAGCAGCGGTCGCGCGGCGTGCACGGCACGTGCGAGCCTCGCGCAGGCGCAGCAGCGCGCAGCCGAATGGGAGCAACGGGCGAACGAGTACGAGGCGTAGCTCGAGGACGCGCAGCTGGCGCACGAGCAGGCGGAGGACTGCGCGGCGCAGCTCGACGAGAAGGACGCCGAGGGGCGCCTTGCACAGGTACAGCGTTTCGCGCCGTGTTCGACGTTGTCAACAACTGATGGGTGTGTTATCATAGGACCGCGAGAGCAAGCTACGCTCGAGGCTCTAGGCTTGCGATGCTCGCCGCTGTCTAGGACGACCGTGGCGACCGCGAGCGTATCGTCGTCCCCGCATCCAGATTCGCGCACCAGGACGGCGTATTCCAGCGTTTGCTACACCGATGCCCCCCTTGCTGCAGCAAGCGTGAATGGTCAGCGCGCGGGCACCACCGCAGACGTCCGTGTACGACTCGATGCTTGCGTCGCTCAAAAGGAAGGTTGTCTGCGGCGGTCTGTGTTTGTGTCGTCGAAGTATGGTTGGTCGACCATGGTGACCCACCGTGAGGCACGTGGCGTAGCCTACGCCTAGCATCGTGTCCGTCTGACGAATGGTACGAGTAGAACTGTGTTAATTTAATGGACCTTGCTTTTAGCCATTAGCTCCCTATTCAACTTGTAGGTTGGTGATCGATGAACTGCTCGCTCGTCTTTCGATTCCACTATCACTCCAGGTTCACCAACAGGTGTCCCTTTACTACACGGCGATTCATTTTATCGGCGATTTCCAACAGTGTTCCGACCACCTGAGGTTCCGGATTCTTCGTGCTCTGAGGCTTCGTGAGTTGCGATAATTCAGCGGCGAAGCCACAAAACCGCCACCTATTGACTGATTTTTGGATTCATCAAAATTGCCTCTTCGTGTCTGCGGCCGTCTGTCTCGTAAACGTCGAATGAAGAAACTAGTACACTCGCCTAACGCAATGACTGATCATTTGCATCATGAGATACGGAGAGGTTGTGAGAGATCAAGGGATGTGAATGCACGGATATGTATAAAGGTCATAATGTGAAGGAGAAGCGTATCTTCATGAGTGCGGACATCGATCTATCAAATGTCCGGCATTGTATTCTCTCTGGTTTCCTATTCTCACATGTTCGGGTTAGTTTGAGTCGGCGATATCCCACATCCAATCGCAGAGAGCAATAACGCGACCAAGTGCAGTGGACTGACACCCCGAGTGCGAATCCGAGTCTGCTACACCAAGGTATTCGCTCCCTCTTCATTTTGCCGTGTCGTATGGATCGTGTTGTTGCTCTTGCTTTCGCTTGTTGAACATTCGGCTGTAGGACTTCATTGCGCTGTGCAGTCAATGCCGGTCATTGGCGGCCAGGGCTCTTAGTCCAAGACCAACGAAAAGTCCATTGTTGGATCCGACAAGTCAAAGTGCCACATACATTCGCCTGCATCTCCTAAACGTAAAACACCATGCCATAGAGTACGCAACCGGTAGAGGACATTCTCTTATTTGCTGACATAGGACTCGAGTCTTTTATCAAACTCCATTCCTGACTCTGTGTCAACAACGGTGACAGGGCGACCAGAGAGCAGCCGGGCACTGACGAACTTCGTACTGGATGATGCTGGCTGGCCCCGTAAGCAAATCAGGTCTAGGGATGGCATTGTGTCGGTCGCCATCTCTGCCGTGATTTCTTCCAGTGCAAGGGCAACGTGCCCTGCGAGCTTCGGAGATACATACAGGGTCTCCATGCTGGAGAATTGATGGAAGAGCAGCCATTCGACGTCATCCATACCCTCTACTTGACAATATTCCATGAGCCCGTTGACGAGCTTTAGATGGTCCACTTTGGAGGATGCAGCGGAAAACTGGCTGAGCACCTGGGTGATGTGGGAAATTTGTCCGTCAGTCCTTTCGCAGAGGATGCTATTCCAAATTGGGTGATGGTATGGATTTAAATGACTATTCACGATGAAGGCGACTCCGGTATTGAAGAAGGTAACATGCATATTCTTGCATAGGTTTGGGACGACTGAACGATCAATGAACTTGGAGAGTCGAGCTGATCTGCAAGGCGCTCAACAAGGCGCCGGGCAAACACTCTTGCACATGCAACCGATGCGGGACTAGTCATCAACGTACGGCGCTATTGTGCTCACCACCATCGCCGTCTCAGTGCACACGATGGCTCTGGCTCCCCGGACGACGTGAGTGGCTGCTGCTAGAGTGCGGGGTGGGGTACAATGTCCAGGAAGGGGTAGAGGGGGACGCTGACAGGTCGCAGTCGTGTTTGTGAATAGGAGAGTGCACAAGGTGCACACTTGGGGCATTGTCGAACATGGAAAGGGCTTTGAGCAAGTCCGTTTGTCTTGCCCTCAAATATGTCAATTGCGTGGTCCACTTGTGCAAAAAGCTCATTGGAGCCGAACCAACCACCGTGCTGCGTCCCTGCTTTGAATATGATACAGCCTCTCTGGAAGGATATGGTCAGTAACTTGATCAGTAATAGCTTGTACTACGATGAAGAAACGGCGCACTCTTCATCATCGCGGAGATAGCCCATTCCATTGTGAGGAAGCCGAGATCATGATGAACTACCCGTCGCCTTGAATTTGGAACACCCTTCTAGCTCACATATTGCCAGACCATCTTGTCCAATGTGTCAGGATGACCCGGGACCTGGACCTGGGACGCGGGACGGGAAACCCCGAAACGGGATCCTAATCCAGCGTTCGACAAACATGCGTCAATACTCTATCTATCGGCCGATGCCCCCCATAACGAAAGCCCACCTTCTTATATACAATGTTTTAGGCCATAAGGGCTAGATTATATAGCTTTTCCCCTTCAGCCTTGACCAATTTACGTTTCCGTTAGCCCCTCAAGGTCTGGAGTTCACATGCCACACTGGCGGCTTGGTGCTCACCATCATGATCAAGAATCGGCAAAGGACTAGGATGAGGTATTTATCTCTATGAGTATGTGCATGCCAGTTTTAGACACGATGTGTGATTGAAGCTCCAGAAGGCGTTTTGGTGTATTTTTGCACTAAAGTTAGACCGTACGATACTGTGGTAGCTAAGGAAGCGACCCTGTCAAGCGCCAAGGTACGTGGGCGAATTATCAAATATGTATGGCGCGTGATATTGAACGTATTCTTACTTTCTTACTTCGTCAGTCCTGAGGCCTGAGGCCTGACAGCCTTTGTCAGGGTCGGTGAATTCAAGTTGTCCGTTAAAAATCAAGAGTTGCATGTCCATGATGACCCTGTCCACTTCTCACCATGCCCACTTCGCTCAGTTCAGAGAAGGTCCACTCTCCTAACAAAGAAGACAGCGTCGATGTCGCGAGCATTCCCGGAGATGAGAACGCGTCCATTCGTCCTATAGATCCAAAGGTCCTCAGGAGAGCTACTCTCAAAATTGATTTCTATCTTATCCCAATCATCAGCATGTTTTGTGAGCTCTATCTTTTATATCACTCCTTAGTAGTTATCTCTCATCGCTCTCATTTTAAGATTTTTGTCTTTCCTAGTGAGTACCCCTGCAATCTTTCACTTTTGAACGTTCGAACAGTCGCACAACTCCAGGATAGATCGTATGTCGCCCTTTTTCAATTTGTTCACGTTTCTGATGAGAAAAAATAGGAACATTGGTAACGCCCGAGTTGCCGGGCTAACGACGAGCCTCCATATGTCCACAAAAGAATTCTCAATTGCTCTGACCGTCACTTTGTACGTCTTCTGACTCGTCACCAATCCTTGACTGATTACCAACAGTGTCCCATACCTTCTAATGGAGCTACCGATGAACTTAGTCATGAAGCGTCTTGGTGCGAACGTAACCCTTCCCGTCATGGTCATTCTCTGGGGGGTCGTCTGCGCCTGCCAAGGTACGTTCCTCCGCATCGCAGTTCTCGGTACTCACCGCTCGTTGTAGGTGCCGTGCATTCCTACCGCGGTCTTCTCGTCTGTCGTTTCTTCCTTGGCGCTCTCGAAGGTATGGTCATTTGGTACCTGCCAGCACTCATCCGATCCCAACGATGTCTCATCCCTTAGGCGGTCTTTCCCCCGGTGTCACACTTCTGTTTTCCAACTTTTACAAGCGCCACGCCTTGCAGCTCCGCTGTGCCTTGATGTTTAGCGTTGCCTCGCTCACCGGTGCCTTCTCTGGTCTCCTTGCTTACGGAATTCGAAACCTTGATGGCAAACACGGAATTGCTGGCTGGCAGTGGATCTTCATTGTGGTTCGTCGTCTACCTCGTTCGTTTGCTCATTGTTTTCTGACCATGTGACTCAGGAGGGGGTCTTCACGGTGGCTTTTGGACTCGCCACTCTTTTTTTCGTACCTGCTTCGCCAAAAAGCATCAAGTTACTGACAAAAGTGGAGCGGGAGACATATTGCCGTGACCTTGCTCACGACTGGAGTGGCGACGCTGACACTGATGGCACCTATCAAGAGACATTCAGTTGGAGCGAAGTCGCAAGCGTGTTCACGGATGCGCCCCACGTCCTTATGCTTGCTTTCCCCACGTTTTTCGCCGGCGCAACGGTGAGATATCGCAGTGTCGCTCCATCTCTCATACGGGCATTGATTGATTGTTAGGTCTATGGGCTCGCTAACTTGTATTCATTCTCGTTGTCCTCTCCAGTTTTGCCCATAAACTGACTCACCTGCCACGCAGCACACCTACCATTGTGAATGCGCTGGGACATTCTCCTAACCGCACGCAATTGTTGACGGTGCGCTCATTTCGACCGCCATGGGTCTCTATTGTCTCACACATCGTTACCAGGTACCGCCGTATGCCTGTTCCTTCGTTTTTAGCATCGTTTCTGCGTACTTCAGTGATAAATACAAGTGTCGCGGGTTGACGTCTACTGTCTGCGCACTTATCGCTGCTATTGGTTACGCCATGTTTCTTGGTACGTCTCATCGCCCTGTCCCGTTTGAAGAATAATAACCTGATGCACTCACTATTTTTCGTTGTTCATTTCTGTAGGCTCGGACAACAAAAACATAAGCTACGGGGCGCTCTATCTACAGATTACCGGCAGTTACAGCTCAGCGCCCTGCCTCTTAACGTGGAATGCGAATAATGTGCAGCCTCACTACCGCCGCGCGACTGCCATCGCGATCTCATTTGTGTCGGGCATCACAGGTGCCATCGTGTCCCCCTGGCTGTTCGCCGATGCCCCACGCTTTAAGAGGACAACCAGTATCAACCTTGCCTTCTCACTTGCGGCGGCGGCATCTTCCGTGGGGATGGTCGTATACTTCAGGGTTCGCAACGCAGAGAAACGGAGGGAAGTACAACGGTTACTAGAGACCTACGGTGATGGGACTGGAGCGGGCGAGTGGGACTCTCCCGCAGAGCGCAAGCGACTCGGAGACCGCCATCCGCGGTTCGAGTTCACAATGTAGACCCATCACCAGACTATTGTCGTTCGACTTCGCACTAGGGAATTGCCGTATTCTCTTGGTTTCCTACATGCCCGGCTCGGTTTGAGTCAATGACACGCTGGGTGCGGGTCCACATTATCCCACACCCAATCGCAGCAAACCATAACGCGGTTGAGTGACACCATGAGCGCGAAACCAAGTCTGTTGCCACCAAGGTAACCGCATCCCTCTCCATTTCTCGGTGTCACATGGATCGTGGTGTTGTGGCCCTTGCTTCCGCTTGTTGAACGTTGAACATTCACTGGCAGGTGTAGGACCAAATTGTGCTGTGCGGTCACCGGTCACTGCCGGCGCCGGTCATTGGCGGCCAACAGGGCTCCTAATCATGACCAAGTCCAATGTTGGATTCAACAACTCATGACGCGCATGACGGCTAGTCTAAAGTGGTTGGTATATATACATTCGCCAGTGTCCATGGTTGTCTCCGAAATGTGACATAGAATGTGTAAAACTGTCAGATCCTAAAACGAGGCGCCTCGTATAGGAAATTCTCTTTTTTTTTTTTTTTTTTTTTTTTTTTGAACCATTTATATTCCGCGGCAGTACAAGGTACAAGAACGGTCTTCGGCCCACATCGGGCGAAAGTTAGGTAACCAGTAAAGTAAGCTGAGCTCACGTGCAGGCATGTAGTACGTAAAAGAGTGGCGGCACCTTCCAAAGGAGACCGGGTACAAAAGGGTGTGCGTAGGGCACAGGGTAAAAGGGTTGTTGCGATCTGTCCAAGATGGGGTATAGTAGGATAGCCGAGAAACTCACATGTGGGCTGTGGTTTGCAGGGTCCTCTGATTGCGTCCGAGAGCTGCTTCAGCCGTAGTCAGCCGGGGGTTGCGCCCCAGCCTCCGGTTTTGAAGCGGCGCCTGTCTGTTGAAGAAAGAGGCATAGTGCGTAAGGCAGTTCCCCTTCCCTGTCCGTGAATAGGTCAATCGGAGGGGTGACGTCCTCCGGTGTGAATGATATTGTGTCCCGGGAGCTGAAGAGTGCTCGCCGCTGGTAAGCGTACCAGGGACAGTCGTAAATGATGTGGTAAAAGGACTTGTCGATGAAGCCGCACGGGCAGTGTGCGGCGTCCGCAGGCAGGTCCGGGTGGTGGCGTTTGGTGTAGTCGGATGTGAAGGAGTGTAGGGTAGCGAGTTGGAATGCGGTGCAGTGTGTACATCGAGTGATGCAGACATAATCTTCACTGGGCTTTTTGGGGAGTATGGCAGCCGACCATAGAGGGTGGTTATGGCCATCAGGTGGGTGGTGGTAATCGATGGAGTGGCCGTAAGCCTGGGGGGTGGGTTTGTTGGATTGGTGGAGGTTCGTCCAGTCCTTGGTCCAGGACCGGAAGGCCGTTGATTTGACGGACTTTTTCACGAACGCGGTGGACTGCACGCGGCGGAGGGTGGTGGACGGGGGGAGGGTACATGCGTCGCGGGCCGCTAGTCGGGCTTTGGTATCGGCAGCTCTCTTCTGGTTCTCGGGAGACCACACGAGGTGGATCCTCGTGTCCCTATGAGTGGAGAAGAAGGACGTTAGTGCGTGGTGAAACCGTAGTACATCGGTCTGGTGCGACAGGGACCGTGTGTTCGTGATGGACGTGATAGCCGTCACATCGGTGGAAAGTATGTAGATATGGGATATGGGGGCACGTGAGTACTCAGCTGCTATGACCTCGGCGGCTTTGGAGATGCCGAAGATGTGGACATCATGGACTTCCACACCTGTACCGAGGGTCCACGTCCATGCACGCGGCTCCAACTCTCCCTGCCACAAGGAAATGGCCGCCCCTCCTACAATCTGGTTGTTGGGCCGGTTTCGATTCGTGATTGTCCCAGCCACGCAGATTATAAGCATACTCGAGTTCCGTCCCAGGGCGTAAAGCCCTTTGACGTAATCTTTCCGCTTCGTGGGGTCCGATTGCCCCTCAACGGACACATTTGCCTCCCAGTTGTGAACTTCCCAGGGGGCGATGGCCGTGACATCGACGCGCTCCGTGAGCAGAGGGTCCACTCGCGCGCCGAGAGCCTCCAAGGCAGTGGGGCGCTGGTTTTGGTTGCGACGTCCTCCAGACCGGACATACAGTGCACTGTTACACACTGCCCCTCCATTGCTGGAGTGCGGGCCGTTCTGGACCAGAGGATCCCAGTCGACGCCCAGTCGGGCAATCAGCTGAGATGTCCGGGGAACACGGAACAGCCTAATTGCGGAAGTACTGGTTAGTTTTTCCATGGCCTGTTTGGCCGGCAGAATGTGGAGAAATTCGTGGAGGGGGCCCCTCAGCGCCGATCGGAACGAGCCCGACAGCACGCGGACCCCCTCGTTGATTACCAGTTGGACTTTCTTGAGCAGTCCAATCTTCTTCCTTGAGGTCATCCAGAGTTGGCACCCATAGCCCAAAACCGGCATGCATACTGCGTTAAACAGTAGCCGCCAGTTGGCCGTGGATATCCCCCTCTGGGAATTGCCGAGAAGCTGTAAAGCCTTCAGGGATGCACGTGCGCGATTGGTCATCGTCGTCACATGCGGATCCCAGTCAAGGCGGTGATTAAAGAAAAAACCCAGGTATCGTATGTTAAGCGAAGCCTGGACCGTGTAGTATGTATGTGTGGGCGGGTCCGGTAGAAGAATGTGGGAAGGGGGGTTAGTGCGTTTATGTGCGTAAGGGGGGGTAAAGTAGATGAGTTCGGTCTTGTCTGGTTCACAAGCTAAGTTCAATCTACGTAGCCAGTCCTCGCATTGACGGTACCGTTCTTGGATGATGTCGTCCACATCCTCCCAAGAGTTGCCGTGTGCGAAGATGATGCCATCATCTACGTACATCCCGAGCGTGGAGTCCCGGTGTGGGGGAGCCAGCTTCAGGAGAGCAGCCGTGTAGAATGCTGACAGGATGGGGGAGACCGGGGAGCCTTGTGGGGTACCGACTGGTTGTCCCCATTGCTCCGTTAGTCCCCCGTTGAAGGAGAGGGTTACCTTTCGATCCGTCAGGAAGGTGTTGACCCACCGTGTGATTGACTCGGGGAAGCCGAGGTTCGCAAGGGTGTGTACCATCTAGGGATGCCACGGTCCGGTCCGGATTGGGGTTCAGACCCGAACCGCACCGGACCGCACCCGAGGTCCGGTTCAGGTTCGGGTCCGGTTCACCGCCCGGCTAGAGGGTCCGGTTCGGGGTTCACCATCAACCTCGGTCGATGCGAACCCGGTCCGGACCAGACTGCACCTCGAACCGCTGGCCTTGCGATTACAAAAAGAGCGGCCACAAACGCATAGTACAATCGGGCAGGGATACTCGCGGAGGTACTTGCACGGTCTTAAAGATGCAGAAACGGGTGATATTTGTATAAATATCTATGGGTAGCTACTACAGGAACTAGCCTACTGCCTGCCCCACCCCTTCGTCATCGCTATCGCTGCGCAGCCCACGCCGCACCGTCGTTGTCGCTATCACCATGTTGCACCATCGTCGTCATCGTCGCTATCGCTGCACTGCGCCGTCGTCGTTGCTGTTGCTGTACTGTCATCGCCGTAATTGCTGTCGCCGTCACTGTAGTTGCTGTCGCCACACCATCGTCGCCGTCATCGTTGCTGTCAATGTCACCGTCAGCGTCGTAACTGCCGTCGTGATTATGGGGCTGCAGGGCGTGGAGGGGCAGTGGTGTAGTTGGGGGTCCACGCGGGGAAGCGATTTTGGTGGTGGTGCCGACGATGGTGGGCGTTTCTCCAGGGAAGCTGTGTAGACCTGCAATAAATGTCAGCGCGTCGTAGTATAAGAGGGATGGCCACTCATTAGTGGGGAGGACACAAAGAGCAGACGGATTTGGATTTACAATCTTCCGTGAGGGAAAGGATTGATGCAAACGGCTGTTCTGAAGGTAGGCGAAAAGTTTTGGTGGCTCAAGCTGGGGCGGGGTGGTAACAATGGGAAATACCGATGTGGGACGGAGTTCAAAATCGAAATGAGACGACACAACCTCGGTACACTGTATTGAAAACGAACTTCCAATGGATCCAACAAAACCATTTGGGGAAGCGTGTACCCCGAACGGTGGCCTCAAGGAGGCACATGAGATGGAATGGCCCAATGACCCAGATGATATTCCTATGTCCAATCGTAAGTCCGCAATAGTTAGTTGAGGCTTATTCTCACCTTCCTTAGGCAAGAGCGCCTCGAGCGCCCCATCCCGGCAGCCCAGTGGCCCCTCTACCCAGACCACTTTGGGCGCATTTGGCATCGCCGCTGTCACCGCAGCAGGCCAGGACTTTACTGATGATGACTCTGTGAATGGCGCTACCAAATCTGTCAGTAAGCGGCCCAACCGCATTCGCAAACCTACGGAGAAGGCGAAAGAAGCACTCGCCACACAGAATTCGAAGACCAAACGAAGCGTGGTCACCTCGGATAATGAAGAGCAGGCACAGCCACCCAAAAAAAAGAAAACCAGGACTAACGTCATAGCTGAGTGCGACACCGAGACCGACGAAGTCTACACCATCGAGGAACCTCCCGAAACACCAAAGACTCGTGTATTTCCACGCGTATCTGAGGATTCTCAAAATACTTGTGCAAATAAAGCCCCGAGTTCAGATGATTCGGGTAACGCGTCGGGAAGGGAGAATGCATCGGAGGCAAAGGGAGGGGAGTCCGATGATGAATGGGAATTTGAGCAGTTGGACAAGATGGCTGCAAAAGATGCAAAGGTAAATGGTCTTTCACTGTAGGGCAATTACGAGTCGACTCACCTTATAACGTATATAGACCTACCAAAAACCCAAGTTGCGCTCGAGCACTGGAGGAAACATCAGGGTCGCCGACCTGATAAGCATATTCCAGGATGGACGACATCCTCAGACTCAGGCGGACGCACGGCGGTGTCGGCTATGCAAAACATGGCTGGCGGGTAATGTTTCGACTTGTCGTACGCACATCATCAGGTAACTACTCATGGGTAAAAGATAGGGCCAGTAACTAAACAACGGCACTAGACAATGGAGTACTCACAGAAAGTTGTACTTGGCCGGATGTAAACGCGAAGGGGTCAAGCCGAATGTGCGCATCATGAGCGCTGTGACAGAGGCAGCGGCAGGGACCAAACAACAAGAAAGACAAGGGAGCCTAGAAGATTGGACCGTGGTCAAGGCGCCTCAGTGGTCGAAGGACGGGTTGATGGAACATATCCTCGAGTTAGTGGTGGTTGACGACCAGGTGGGGAATGTCGTTTGTTTACGATACGTGACAATTGACTTACTCAACTCGTGACAAACGTAGGCCTTTTCCCTTGTGGATCGTGCAGCATTCCGCCGTTTGCTCAGGTTCCAACGTCCTGCTACCAAGGACGGTGATATTCCACACCGCACAAGCGTTGCCAAGGCCGTCCATGCGAAAGCACTCAAAGTCAAGGACATCTTGAAGGACCTTTTCGCGGTGAGTGTTGTTCAGCAAACCCGAGCGCTTCATTCAGTCACATTTTCTGCCAGAGCATCCCTGGAGAGGTATCAGTGACATTGGATACCTGGTCATCACCAGCCCGTGATCCGTACCTCGGAATTACTGTGCACTGGGTCCATAGCACCAAGGAATCCCCTACGGAATGGTCGCTCCGCACGTTGCTGCTTGCGTTCCAGGAAGTTATAGGTAACCACAGCGGCGAAAACCTTGCCAAGGCGGTGATGGAGATCGTCAAAGCAGCTGGGTTGAAGTCTAAGGTAAGTGTTGCGTTCTACGATATATGTTGATTCGTTTGATTTGGAGTAGATCGGTTGTATCACGTCGGACAATGTTGCCTCCAACGACAAAATGATGAGACATCTCGAAGTCGAGTTGGACACGATCGAACGTGAATGGAAAGCTTCGGATCGACATGTGAGGTACGTGGGTTAGTCTAACATTCGGAATAGCTTCTAACATCCTGTAGGTGCATCGCACACATTGTACACCTCGCAGCCAAGCATATCGTCGAGGCGTTCACTCGAAATGGCCCAACCATGGAGTCAGAAATGGCAACGGGTGACTTGCAAGACCTGGCAACGGGCGATACAGAAGACGACGAGACTATGTACGCATCTGGGGACTCCCTCGGAAAGTTATGGGCGCTCATAAATCAGGTGCGCAATCGTTGTGGTTCTCATGGGCGAAAGCTGATAGCGTTCAGGTCCGACTTTCCCCCCAAGCGACCACTTTTTTCTTCAAGTGTTGTGCTGAGGAAGACCTGCCCCGTCTCGAACTCATCAAATATGTTCGGACGCGCTGGTCCTCGATGTACGACTTACTCGAGCGCGCGTTCCTGTTGAAAAGGGTATTCCCATGTCCCCTTATCGTCGCACTCTATCTCATTCATCATAGGGCATTACAAAGTTTATTCAGCTCGCCGACGATAGCTCACATGTCCCCGACCTACAGAAGAAGAGTTACACCGACTTCAAGCTTACCCCAGATGAATGGGGTAACCTCGATCTACTTTGTCAAATACTCAAGGTACGGTAATCCAAGTCTCTCGTACAGATGTTTGCTATACCTGTAACACAGCACCCTGCTCTCGCACAACAACAATTCTCTTCCGAACGCATTCCCACCGTTGCCCGCGTCTTTCCGATAATTGAGTGCTTACTTACATCAATGGAAGCCGCTGAGAGGGCCGCGAAGTTTGGGCCAATCCGAGATGCCATAGCCGCTGGTGTTTCGAATCTCTCAAAGTGGTATCGAACACTCGATAACTGCCGTGTGTATGTAGTGTGCAATGGTGCGTCAAACAACTTGGGTATGGCAGTGTGGTTGACTAATCTACTCCTAAGTTCTTGATCCGTCGATCAAACTAGGATACATCAAGAACAACTGGAGTCCTGAGTTCCTTTTGCGTGCCAAGACGATCCTTGCCGTGGTTGTAAGTCTTCCATTGTTTAAACTTATGGTCCGGATACTGAGTATCCAATCCAGTTTGATAAATACAATCGAGCTGCTCAAGACGTTAGAGAGGTAGCCCCGTCTTCGCAGCCAAGTTCGTACTGGAATACCCATTCCGATTATCTCCCATTGACGTAGATCTAGATCTACCAGACAACGACAACGTAGGCTATGGATCAAATTGGATGCAGCTGTCACTCGGGGACGAGAGCGACGACGAAGGGATTGCTGATCCTCGCAGGGAACTCAATCAGTATTTAGGCTCTAAACGTGAGAAGCCGCGGGAAGGGCTCGTTGAATGGTGGGGCGTAAGTGTATTGTTTATATTGTTAGGATGTCTAACTAACAAGTCATGACTCCGTTAGCATAATTCCGCCCGGTATCCTACTCTGTCCCTCATTGCACGAGATTATCTCGCAATTCAAGGGTCGTCCGTTGCCTCAGAGCGTGCCTTTTCGAGTGGTCGTCTCACCGGAACATACTTACGCAATCGACTTAAAACCGACACATTCGAGGCGCTTCAAATTGTCAAAAGTGCTTATCGGAATGGCATTATCGATACTGGCAAAGAGGCTGCAGCTCATGTGGCAGCGGAATGGGACTTTGGTGGTCTTATTGACGCAGAAGAGTCTTCAGACCCTATCTAGATATTGTAGTCGTTCCGTTAGTTGCTCTGGTTGTGGGTAGTAGGGTTAGCAAACACGCACAGAACCCATTCAAGACCAACGCTAGATTACTTTATGCCATAAATAGTGACAGTTGACTACTAGTACTGTATCACAAAAGCGACAAATGAGCCAAGAAACGACCAGTGCGCCGAGAAATGGTCTGGCCAAACCCTAAGGAAACGTGGCGCGGGAAGGCGGTGCGCCGCTTTCGACTCGTTTTCTCGACTCCTGACATGCAATCCCTCAGGCTGCCGCATCTTCGCTCTATTCTCCTCACAATGCTAGAACCTCAAAACAACAGGAGCTATTCGACCTGCTCGTTCTACACCGGTGGAACCTCATCAACTTGTTCGACGTTAGTCCCCCCAGTGAAGACGAAAGGAGAGAATTACAGGGCGGCAGCCTACATTACTTGATAGTACTCGACTAATCACTTTTACATCAGGCAAAAGTACCGCGGATGGTCCTTTTCCAACGGACTTCAACCACAAGAGGTGAGTATTGATCTCTTTGCCTCCTTTATTCGGACTTCTCATGTTTTCTCTCAGCTCGTAGTGCGGTGAGCCCTTGCATGCCCTACCACTCTGTCCTCAACGAACTTGCGCACGCACAGAGGGGAAGTGCGCCCACATCCCAAAGATCTACCCTCTCTTCCCTCGCTCTCATCGCCATGGGACTAGTGCCTCAACAGCTCAGCTGACGCTTTCTTCTACCACCACTGACTAAGTACGGCAGATCGGCGCAACAATTCGTTCTCCACTGTGCCTGGGGGCTCCCTTCAGCCTTACCCCTTTGACGCCCCAAGTGCAACGTCTGTGGATAGCGACACCGGAGACCCCCTGTGTCTGAATACTCACCAACAACAAACGTCTCTCAGGCTACTACGGAAGCGTCCTCCCCAAAGGTTTGCACTGTTCAAATGACCTTCGTGGACCATTCCAGAACCTGACAGCTTGAAAACAGCACAGTTCGACAACAACTTGCCGTTTACCAATCCCCGCTGCTCGACGCTGCCTTCGTCTTACCACCTTCACACCCAAGTACGCAAGGTCCTTCAACGCCAACACTGGAGACCCCCACGTCTGAATACTCACTGACACCAACCCCGACACCGACACGTCTCTCGGGCTACTGCAGAGGCGTCCTCAGTAAAGGTACGCTCTGTTCAAATGACCTTCGTTGACCGTTCCTGAATCTGACAGCTTGAAAACAAGCAGCGCAACGACTTACCATTCCCCAATCCCCTCTGCTCGACACTGCCTTCGTCTTACTACCTCCACACCCGAGTATACAAGGTCCGACGACGCTCGGAGACTTTGAATACTCACCGACATCACTTGCAGCTCGCTTTCACCTCTCAATAGACTTGGGAAACAACGTACGTGCTTATCTCTTGCCGCATCAATGATACCTTACTAACATTCTTCCGTCTCTAGTTATTCTGGCATCGGTCATCAAACGGAGCGCCGTTCGCACCTGGCTCGTGGGGGAAGACATCAATGGCGGCGCCAGCTAGTGACCGGACTTCATGGCTTCAATCAGCGCGGGTATGTCTACGACAGTGCCATGTGCATTGTTGATGAGATACGATCGCTTCTTCATCTGTGCAAGTTGAATGCCAGAAATCATATTCATGGTCTCGGGAAGTTCGGGTACATGAATAGCGACGAAGTCAGACGCAGAAAGAAGCGAATGTAAGGACTCGACTTGGCGAGCGGAACTGAGCGTCATAAGGTTGACAACATCATAGAAGAGGACGCGCATTCCGAAAGCTTCAGCGAGGACGGAGAGTTGAGGGCCGATTGTGACCATAACCGATAGCTCGCGGTCATGGGCCCATGGCATGGTGGAACAGGGACCTGGTATGGGTTTAATGTGGGGTGCAAGTGCGGAGAGATAGCTATAGACCCTCTAGTTTTTTTTTCGAATTTTAGAGATTTTTTTTTCGAATTTTTGTGAGGGTTCGGGGTTCGGTTCGGGGTTCAGCCACGTCTGAGCCTGAACCGGACCCGAACCGGACCGGACCTCATAGAGGTTCAAGGTTCGGCATGAGAGCCCGAACCGGACCCGGGTCTGGTTTGGGGTTCGGAAAAATTGGTTGCCGAACCGGACCGCACCGGACCGTGGCAACACTACCACTTTCTGACCCCACCTTCCGCGCACTTATTCTCTCCCCATAATGGACCCAAGGGTAGGACGTGCAAGCCCCGGAATGGGAGAAAAGATACGCATATTATTATTCATCTTACTGAAACATTCTGATATTGACCGCTAGCCTTCCCATTGACAATCGCCGTGGCATGATCACAGTCATCCGCTGCACAGAGACAACATCACCGCCAAGATGGTGGCGACGCCCTGATGACGGTGGGATTAGAGATGTCAACGAGTGACACTCGCGAGTATGAGTACTCGTTGGAAATTTCCGATGAGCAACTCGTACTCGACTCGTACTCGTAGGCGCGAGTACTCGCCGAATTCTCAGGAGTAATACTCGTACTCGCGGCGCGAGTACCCGTCTGAGCCCCGAGTACTCGCGAGTGTGAGTACTCGTATTCGTTCACATAGTTTGAGTACTCGTCTGAAACGAGTACTCTAAAGATATTTCACTTTTTGCTAGAACTAGCTACAGACATGTACTCTAAACACTAGCTACAAAGCCCACAACTCCCGCCGCCCTATCGCTGCCCGCTGCCGCAGTCGCGTAATAGCGTCGTTGTGTCGTCGCCAGCGCGGTGGTCGTCGTCCGTATCGTCGTAGGCCTTTGTCGTCGCAGGCCGCTGTCGTCGTGGGTGGTTGTCATCGTGGGTGGTTGTCGTCGTGGGCCGTTGTCGTCGTGGGATGTTGTCCGAGTCGTCGTGGACCGTCGCCGTCGTGGACCGTCGTTGTTGTCGTGCCAGCGTTCGACCTGCCTGCCTTGCTGTTGCCGAAGTATCGTTGTGGTCGACCCATCGTCGATGGGTCGACCGGCGGGGGTTGTCGTCGTGTGGGTGGCCACTGCCGTCGTCATCGTCCAGGCGTATGTCGTGGTTTGTTACGCCACCACGCGCGTTAGGTCCGACTTGGACTTCGAAAGGGTGTTCACAACTTAGCTTTGCGTCGATAGTATCGGATCACGTGCCCTATACCTTGTCCGTGACAAGGTAGACGTCGGCTCGAGTAGAAGGGAGGGAAGAAGGGAAAAGGACAGAGAAAGAGAGAGAGAAAGGACGAAGGAACTTTGATCTAGGAGGCGCGCTCTGAGATGTGCGAAGAGAGTGGTGATTGCAAGAAGACCAAGATGGCGTATCTTGGTCTTTCACTTCGAGTCTTTATACATATACGAGGAAGCTTTAAAGCTCCTCTCCAAACTCGTAACCAATAGCTATAGTAGCGCGAACCCTACTATACCGATACTCGGAACGAGTCATGACCTAAACATGTGATACAAGAGATAAGTCCGAGGCCGATTACTCCGTTACTCGACAGGCCACGTGCGTAAGTAAGGGTCCACTTCCGTTACCGTAACATCACCCCCTTTTCAGGTGCGACGTCCTCGGCGCCGGGTCGGCCCGACTCCCCCCATCCATCCCGACTGTCGTTCTTCGATTCTGTCCATTACGTTAGCCATCTCGAGGCGGAACTTACTCTTCTCCAGTTCCGCCTGCACTCCCCCCAAGGCTCCCGACAACTCCATGATACATTGATGCATGCGGGCTTCTTCCATCACGTACGAGCGGTAGCGGTGGATCTCCGCTTTCACGCTGACGTCTCGAAGCTCGTTAACTGCGCGATCGAGGCGCGGTCTGTCGTAGTATCCGGTCTTGAAGAGGAACATGTCCTCTCGAGGGTACACCGGCTTGCCATGCTCCTTGACGTGGGGCTCAGCATACAAGGCTTTGGAATAAACCTTGTCGCTGTCTTCCACCAGCGCCAATACCAACGGGTCTGCGTTCATGACCACCTGAACGTAGGCAGCCTGCCGCACACTCCCGTGACCGTCATCCACCTGGAAGTGGACGAAGTCGTCGGCTCGGTTGTACTTGTAGCCGTTCGGAGGGGGTCGTTCGCCTCGCTGGATATAGCGGAGGCGCAGAGATGGGTGAAGAGGGGGCGCGTTGGTGCGCACGTCGCCTCGGTAAAGGGGGCGTCCCAATGTGTCGCAGGCATAGGGGGTTTCGGATGGGTTGTCAGTGTCGGTGGCGGTGATAATCAGCGGATGCTCATCTGGGTACCACTGCTTCAGACTCCCTTGGACCTGCTCGAGAATTGACTCCTCAGCTGGGCGACCACCGCCAACTTGTCCTTCATCAGCTGGTGCCGTTCCTCTCGCTTCGCCTGCAACTCCTGAATTACCTCCTCGCGCCTGCGATTCCTCTTGAGCCTCAACATCATAGCCGTCCGGAGTTGGCTCTCCGTCCACTCCTCCGCCTCCTCCTTCCAATCGTTCTTCTGCTTGGGCGTCAAGGAGGCGGGCAGCGGCCGCCTCAGCCTCCGTGAGGGACTCAATCCGCACTGCGCTAAGTCCAGGTGAGGGAGGCGCAGATTCTGGGAGAGCTGCACGAAGCCGATCAAGCTCGGCCGTTGTGATGGGCTTGGTGTTGAGGCGTTGACCGCCCTCGGTAAGGATCCACCAGGTGGCGGGGTTGCTGGTGTTGGGCTCGTATTCGGCCGGGAGTACGGTTTGAAGAGCCTCCTGGAGCTCTTGATAGGTGACGGCTCCGACGTTTGAGGCAATCTCAGCGAGGGCATCGGTAGAGTGGGAAAGGGACATGAGGATGGAAGCGATGAAGCCAGTGTGTAATGCGAGTGAGGGGGATGTCGTTTCTGAGCTGACGGCGCGCCCTTTTATCCTGCGAATGGGTCGGACTCGAGTCCGTTCGTACTCCGCTATGGCTTCATCAGCAAAGACGTCATCTTTGTTGACCCACTGATTCTCCGAGTCGGGATAGCCCTTCCATTTGACCAAATATTGAAGTCGCCGTCCCCTTCCGAATTGCCGTATGTCTAGAATTCGCTCGACTTCGTATTCCTCTTGGCCTTCTTCCAAATCTGGTGGTGGACGCTGGAAGTTTTCTCCGTGCATGTCGGTTTCTTGATAGGGCGTGAGAAGATCGATGTGAAACACTGGATGAATGCTCCACTGCGTGGGAAGTTCTAATCGGTAATTGATGGGGGACATCACCTGTTCCACCTTGAAAGGGCCGTGTCGCCGAGCCGCGAGTTTGGCCGTGGGTTGATTGGTGCGGAGATGCTTCCCTTCCAGCCATACGAAGTCACCAGTCTTGAAACGTGGTGTGTGTTTGTGTTTCACCCACAAGTTCTGGGCCTTCTTCATCAGTTCCTGAGCTTCTTTTCGGGCTTCTCGGA
>JAKEYF010000556.1:0-28958 GCA_021527775.1 Lactarius sanguifluus
CCTGTTTGGTATTTGGGCGTGTCTCGGTGTTTGACCCACATGAGTTGCGCCTTTTTGATGAGTTCCTGGCGTGCTTCCGTGCTTCTCGGAATTGCTGTAGTCTCGGTTACCTGTGGGATGGGTGATGGCTTATCGAGCCAATTCAGCGCGGGTCATATCCCATCATGAGTGCGAAAGGGGACTTCCTTGTTGCCCTCGTGTGGCCAGCTGTTGTGCGCGAACTCTGCCATTGGTAGGAAATGCGCCCAGTTATCTTGACGCTCGTTGGCCCAGAACCTAAGATACTGCTCTAGCCATTGATTGGTTCGTTCGGATTGCCCATCCGTGCGTGGGTGATACGCCGGTAGAGATATTCTGGTAGATTCCCAGGATTCGGCAAAGTTCCCGGGTGAACTTGGACGTGAACCGGGGGTCTCGATTGCTGATAATCTTTGCCGGTAGTCCGTACCTTCGAAAGACATGAACGACGTACAGTGCAGCCGTTTCTTTGGCCGTAATTTCTTCTACGCAGGGAATAAAGACCGATCCTTTGGTGCAGTCGTGATCAGTAACGGTTAGTATCGAGTCGTACCCCTGGGACGTTGGTAGTTTAGTGATGAAATCGAGTGCCACAACTTCAAATGGCTTAGCGTCGGTTTTGGGAGTGATAGGTACGAGGTGTCACGGCGCAGCCGGGACGAGACCCACGAAGCAACCAGAAGTACACGCAAGACGACCCCCAATGGGATCAAGAAGTCCGCGGAGCCACAGCAGTGCTCGAAGACCTGCTGGAGAAGTGGAAGGAGAAGCCGTACGCGCAAGATCACGTGCGAGCTGGACACGCGGTCGGAGTTATCGGCCGTCACGTGACCCCGGCACGTGACCTGCCTCGAACGGTCCGGAAGAGCCTAGATGAGCTTGCGCCTAGGCTGAGGCTGGAATGTGAGTCCGGATGAGCTTGAGCCCGGACGCGGTCTAGATGGTAACCCATGACGGTATGGCTGACTGATGCGAATCGAGAGCGAGTTGTGCTATTGGATAGGTGTATTAGGGTTTCGGACTCGGGCTGAGCTTGAAAGCTCCCCTCTGTAGTATAAGTAGAGAGCTGAGGATGCGTTATAGTCCTTAGCTTTGATATCTTGTGTCAATCCTTCCTTTGTGTGGAGGTTGTATAACGCTAGATTGCCTCACTGCCCATCCCTTCCTTTGCCATCTGTGCTAGTGTGCCGGTTATCGCCACTAAGCGTTCCGCTTGCCGTCGTGCTTAGTCATCGCCGACGCCTCGTATCTTATCATTATTCCCTTCATCATTGCCATTGCCTTGGTTGGCCACGCCCTGCGTATCGCCCTAGCCGTTGCCTACGGGATACTGAAGACGTTCGAGCACGTGCAGCAGCAGCAAACAGGCATTTAGAGGAAACGTCCGAAGGAACGTAACACGAGGGGTGCTCTCGTTGGTCGGTTATTGACTTTGTGGCGTTGGCACTCTGCGCATCCTTTCACGAATTCCGTCACGTGTTTCCATCATTTTCGGCCACCAGTAGTGCCTCTCTATGATGCGGGCGGTTCGTTTGATGCCTGGGTGTCCGTATATTGGTGGGTCGTGGTGGTTTTTGATGATAGTGCGGATGGTTTGCGCGTCTCCCGTGATGACTCTTGCCCCTTGTCGGTACCAGACGCCGTCGAACTTCTTGAGTTGGTGAGGGTCTACCCATGGGCGTATTCGGCTTTTGTCCTGTTCGTGGTTTTCTGGTAATTGGGTGACTGTGGTTCGTGCGAATACCTTGTCTGGAAGTACTACGACTCCTTCGTTGTCTCCGTCGCCTCTGTCGTAGTCTGGTCTTCTGGATAACGCGTCTGCTCGTCCATTGCTTGTTCCTTTAATGTGGTGAATTTCGAAGTCGTATTCCATAAGTTCTAGTACTTCCCTGGCTACTCGTCGACTTATTTTCTGTGCGGATCTCCAGTGCGTAAGATTTAGATGATCCGAGAAGATTTTGATTTTGTGCGGCGATCCCGCTAGGAAGGGTCTCCAGTGTCTCAATGCCTTAACTATCGCCAGTAGCTCCAGGTCGTATATGTCGTAGTTGCGCTCCGCTTCATTCAGCGTGGCCGAGTAATATCCTACTGGGTGGCGCTTGCCATCTGTCTTCTTTTGCAGTAGGACTGCGCCGACTGCGAATCCTGATGCGTCCACTTCTAGTTCGAATTGATCGGTGCGGGCGGGGTGAGCGAGTACTGGTTCTTGCGTTACAAGGGTTTTGAGGGTTTGGAAAGACTTTTCTTCGTCGGTCGTCCACTTCCACTCTGTGTCCCTTGCGTGTGAGTTTATTGAGTGCTCGTGCGTGCGTGGCAAAACCGCGAATAAAGAGTCGGTAAAAATTGCAAAAGCCCAAAAAGGAGCGGACGTCCCTGACCTTTGTCGGCCTCGGCCAGTCCCTTGATGCCTGAAATTTTTACCGGGTCCATGCGTGTTACCCCCTTTTCAAGGATTACCCCCAGGTAATCCATTTGCGGTTGGTGGAACAAGCATTTCTCCGGTTTGAAGTAGAGGTCATGGTCTAGGGCGACTTGAAGTACGTCACATACCGCATCAATGTGCGCTTGTAGTCCGGCGGTTTCGTGCGTGGCAATACCTATGTCGTCCATATATACGCGAATGATAGTGCCTTGTGTTTGTTGTCGCGTGATCGTATCGCTCATGATATCATTCATCATATTTTGAAAGGTCGCCGGCGAATTTGTGAGTCCAAAATACATGACTAGCGGTTCAAATAGTCCGTACCGGGTTTTAAACGCCGCTCGATGTTCGTGTCCTTCCTTGATCCGTATGTTGTTGTACCCCCATCGGACGTCAAGTTTTGTGTAGTATTGTCCGTTGCCTAGGTCGTGGATGAGTTCCGACATTAGGGGGGAGGGGGGGTACTGGTTTCGTATGGTGCAGGCGTTGATCTTCCTATAGTCTTGGACCGGTCG
This sequence comes from Lactarius sanguifluus, assembly GCA_021527775.1. Lineage (NCBI taxonomy): Eukaryota > Fungi > Basidiomycota > Agaricomycetes > Russulales > Russulaceae > Lactarius > Lactarius sanguifluus. Next base: position 2,956 of record JAKEYF010000556.1, read on the forward strand.
TAGTTTCCCATCTTTCTTTTTGATGAAGAAGAAGGACGAGGCGTAAGGCGATTTTGATGGTCGGATATACCCCATTTTGAGTTGTTTGTCCAGCCATTCCTTGAGCTTACCGTCTTCTTCTTGTGACATGGGGTACACTTTACAGTCTATAGTGGCCGGCGTCCCTGGTTTGAAGTCAATAGCGTGGTCCCATGAGCGGGACGGTGGAAATTGGTGTGAGGCTTCCTCGCTGAAGATTTTGGCAAATCGTTGGTATGGTTCCGGAATTGCCGTTGATGTGGTGTACTGGTTAGCAGCTATGGCTAGCTCGGTGGCGGTAGTACGTATTTGACAGGCCTCCTCCAGTTCTTCTACGATATCCTGGGCTTCTTCTTGCGTGATAGCTCTAGCTACGACTGATTGTGTTTCCGCTGGGTTTACTGATCGGATAATTATCGGAAGGGATTCTTCGTGAATGGTGGCGTGCGTCCAGCTGATCGTTGGTTCATAAGTGGCCAGCCACGGATAACCCAGCACCAGGTCTTCGTTTCCTATATCTGTAACTAGGAATTGCATGACTCTGTGATGTCCTTTGGTCTGTACGTCCAAGTCGATGAAGTGTGTGATAGACCCAGCTTTATTTTCCGTATTATCAATATTCCATATTTTCTTTGGGCGTTCTAGGTTTTGTAACCCGAGTCCCATGCGTTTGGCAAACGCCGGTCTTATGAAATTGTCTGTGGCTCCGGAATCTACGAGCCCTTTTATGTCGGCCATGGAGTAACTGGTGCGAATCGAGACTGGAATTCGAAGCGAACGGAAGCGAGTCATGATTACAGAGTTACAATTAATTGCCCTCACCCAGGCCGATGGGTTCAGGCGTCCGGAAAATCCCCCTGATTCCACATGTCTTGGAATATCAGGTCCTTTACTTCGTCGCTGGCTCCTCTAACTCCTTCGAGCCAGTCTTTTGCCGCTTGTTGCGGGGTGGACGTGCTTGCTACTCGCACCGTGGGTTGCTCTTGTGCGTAGTAGTCCGTTTCCGCGCTTCTGCTATTTGTGGTAGGCCTCCACTGTTGCGGGCGTTGCTTCCTGGGTCGGTTACATTCGTGTGAGAAGTGACCTGGGTTGTTGCAATTATAGCAAATGACTTCCCTCATGTCCTTCCTTTGACCGCCTCTTCTTCCCTGACCCGGTCCTCCCCTGGGTATGAACGGGGTTCGTGGCTGGTATTGTTCGTGGTTGGGGTCTCCTACTTCGGCGAGTCTTGCATGTGATCGATCAGCGGAGGTATCCATCGCATTGGGGTCGTGGCGGGGCTGTTGTCCTCTGGGTGCGTTCCAGGGTTGCCCCCCGAACCTTGGCATCGGTGCGAATTGCGGCCGTTGGGCTCTGGGGGTCGCCGTGATATTGAGCCTCGCACGTAGGTGAATGTATTGCTTTTGCCTTCTAAGTGCCGCGTCTTTCCATTCTTGGAATGTTCTCGGTTCGTCCATTTCGTAGACTTTGGTGAAGAGCTTGCCCGGTAACCCCGCGGTGAAGCGGTCAATGGTTTGTTGGTCATCGAGGCGGTAATTAGCTTTCCGCGCTAGCTGTTCGAAGTTGGTGACGTACGCGTCGATGTCATCCCCAATCATTTTGAATCCTCTTGCCATCGTGGCCTGGGCTTGTTCTTGTTCCAACGTGTTTGAAAAGCGGTCGGCGAATCCCGCCGTCAGTGTGTCCCAGAGATATTCGTCGTATCGATCCGTTCCTCCCCTCACTTCGTTGTTGAGCCACTGGAGAAATCCGAGCGTCCAGTTGCTGACTAGTGGTCCCTTGATGAATCCCAGAAAAAGGAGGCATCTTTTGTACACATTCCTCATTACCGGGGCGTCGAAGTTTAACCCCATGTATCCATGCCATTGAGTGAGGAAGGATTCGTATTCAGCACGGTCTCCTTTGAAAACCGACGGGGGCTCACCCTCCAAGCGGGGCGTAGGCCCTCCTGGTATTCCGGGTCCTCCCATCGGTATTCCTCCGCCCGGTGGTCCTCCTCCGAAGCCTGCTCCGAACCCTCTTCTCCCGGGGGGTCCTCGTCCCGGTCCTCCTCCCCCTCCTCCTCCTGGGGGATCTCTTCCGCCTTCCCATGGTCTTCCTCCAGCTCCTGGCGGTGGGTTGTTGATTCTTCCGGAAGGTGGGTCCGGTACGTCTGGTCCTACGGCTCTGAAAATTGCAGCATCATCTGCGGTCATACGGTGGCCCGTACTGGGGTTTATTGGTTGTAAGTGTGCCTCCGCTTCTTCGGCTATCCTTCGAATTTCGTCGTCGATGGCCACGTGTCTAAGGTCTTCCGTGATGGTCTCTGTCGTGGTGGCCATGGCTGCTACTGCTGGGGACAACACTTGAATGGTTTCGGGTTCGTTGATATGGAGTGACTCAGCTCTTTGGATTACCTCTTCTTCGCTTTCGCTTTCGTCTCCCGTCCGGCTATCTGCTTCTTCACTTGTCTCTGAGGGTGCTGACGTTCTTGGTTCCGATGTATTTGGTTCCTCTTCTGGTTGTCCGTCTATGCGTCCGTACTGCTCTCGTGTTGGTAGGTTTCGAGTGTCGATATCGCAATTATAGTTTCTTCCTGCTGGGCGTACTGCGTCCCACCTGTTGTCTATCGGGTTCCACGTAACTTCTACCCAACACTGATGTTCGAAGTTGAACTCAACTGGACGGTATCGGGTTGGTCCCGAGGCAAAGTCCACAAAGTATCCAATGTCGCCTCTGAATTCTCTCCACCTAGCGGCCCCTAGGAATTGTACCGGTACGTTGCGGTCTCCTCGTCATTCGAGGGAGTATGTTTGGAAGTTGGTCCAACGGTCTCGAGTTGTGAACGCCACGATGAAGGGATCTTGGTCTTAATGTTACGCTACCACTGGCGTTTAGTCCGACCTGGACTTCGCAAGAGCGTTCACGACTTAGCTCGATGAGACTTGATAACTCCTGGGTCACGTGACGTAACGCGACGTGACGTGGGTACACGGCCAAGTATCGATGGCACGTGACGTGGCTTATTACACCAGGACAACGATGGTCACTGGGCACTTCCAACCAAGTCAACGGCCTCTTTGCCTGACTAGCGAGTTCTTATAAGAGAGAGAGGTTGGAGTCCTCTTCAGGCGGCACCAGGGTCGGCACACAAGTACTGAAGGGTTTACACGCGAATGGGAGATGATGGTGGTCAGAAGAAGACCAAGATGGGGAATCTTGGTCGCCTTTGAACTGTATTTATACATCTGAGGCAGCTTTAAAGCTCCTCTTGAATCCGAACTGCCTAATCCGGCATGTCTCAGCCACATCGGCCCGAGACTGCGGTTATCTGGTACTACGAGTCCATGACTGATATCCGACTTACTACAGGAGTCATCACCGTATGTAAGCGTCCACTTCTCACGCCGTGACAAAATGGACCAATATTAACAAGACCAGAGCTCCGGTTTATATACACGCGAAACCGTTGCTACGAGCGAGCCAGTAAGAAGTAAGTAAGAGGGATAGGGAGAAGTGGTATAGGAAGGCGAAATGAGACGAGACGGAACGATCGAGATGGACAAACAGTAAAAGAGAGACGGGCGCAGAAACAAGGAATGGAAATGGATTATCTAGGTGAAAGGTAGCGAGAATACGAAAATAACAGACAAAGGAACCCGACACACAATGACGCACAACAATACGACCTTGCTCCAAATCCAGCGGTGAGCGCAACGCCCTGCGCAGCTTCTAACGGCATCTTGAGGGTGGCTAAAGGACATCGAGAGCTGATGAGCTGCACTCATCTGTAATTGCAGTAGGTGTTCAGAGCTGTTCGGAGCCGTTCAAGGACACTCTGAACAGCTCTGAACGCTCCGAACACCTAATTGCATTTACAGATGCTCTCGACATCTTGAAAGGGATAGGCGAGGTGGGCGATGCGACGGAGACAGGGAGTTGAGGGACAAAGTGACACGAGGCATGAGGACGCACGGTCGGACTGAGGGGCTGGGGAGAGTGAGAGAGAGATAGGGCGACACCGTGGTTGCGCAATGCCGGACCAAGACCGAAAACACCGAAAACAGACGATTTTTGGGGCCAGAGCCTGAGCTAACCTTACAGCGAGCCGATCCGACTGTCGCCGAAATCTTCTTTCTCGCTCCAGAACCGGTGCGTGAGTGTGGAAATGGTCACTGAAATGTTCAGCTAGAACCGCAGTGACGATGACAAAGGTGAGCGCAAAGATGGAGCAAACAGACCTAGAGCTGGAAAGTCGAAGCGGGAGGCGTGTAGGACAGTAGGAGGCAAGGGGACGAGACTTCATGTGTTACAATCACCCGGATCGTCTGCGAGTACTCAGCTGGATCTGCGCTTAGTGGGTGGTCCGGGCGCTGCCGGTGCTTAGCTAAGCTTGAAAGCGGACTTGACTGTTGACCTTTCACTCCAACAACTAGCTTTGTGGGCTATATTATTAGGAGACTCAGATGCCGATACATGGTACAACTATCACTTTACTTATACTGTACAATACTGGATTTTCTGTACTATTTTCTAGAGGACACGCAAGTGCCAGCACCTCTATGTGCTGTCAACCCTCTGCCCTGTGAGTCACTGAAACATGAGGCCATGCGCTGGCAGTCATGCTGGCAATCCAAGAACAATCAGATAATAAATCTAGAATGAGTCTGGCCACATCTGGAACAAGAACTAAAGCGGAAATCGAACATTTGGGGGAAGTGTCACGTGATCGTGACATACGCCCTCCTCTTGGTACATTCGTCCTCGAATGATTTTTTGTTGCGCATCTTCGTCTTCTTCGTCTGTGGTGTTGGTTTGCACGTCTTTGTCTTTGTCTTTGTCTTTGTACCCGGGGTTGACGTCTGGGTTGAACAGGGGGTGAGGCGAGTTGGCGCGCTGTCGATCGTTGTCGCTAAGTGTGAACCGCTGCGTTAGCGCGGCTTCGTCGGGGTGGTGCGGTTGTCCGGGTGTGTTGCTGTGAGTTTGGGCTGAGGTCGGCGGTGTCGACGGGATGTCGTCGTCTTCTTCGGGGTGTACGTCGGCGTCTTCCGTGGGTCTTGTGGTGTGATTGACAGGTGGGGGTGGTCTGGTGGCGTGATTGACCGGGGGCGGCGGCGTGAAAACTGAAATAAATGAGGTTTTTACCCCCTCTCTGGACGAGTTGTCGTCCTCGACAACTGACGAGTGGTCTGACGAGACGGAGGCGGGGCTGGAAGGCGCCGGGCTTGGGTAGTGCCAGGCGAAGGCCAGGAAACGCGGGGACGGTCGGGGTGAGTAGACGGAACGTTGCGGGTAGAGATCAAGGCCGATGGCGTTGATCTGAGGGGTATGGCTGGCGCTGGCGTCCGATCCTTGCATCATGAAGAGCTGATTCATGACGCCGTCGCGTTCTCTGTCGTTAAGGCTGGCGAGATGGCTTATGACCTGGGCCGTGTTGATGACAGCGGGCTGAGGCGGTGGGACGGTGGTGGTGATGGTGTCGGCTCGAGCGGACGGGGGTGCGGGGGCGCGAGGCTGGGTGGTCTTCTGCGGACAGACGAGGGCCGCATGTCCGACTTGTCGGCAGTAGTAACAGCGCCCCTCTCGGTAACACTGTTCTTTCTCGGCAGGGGTGAGCAGGGTGATGCGCGGTGGCCGGTGTGCGATAGTAGAGATGGTGTCGACCTCCATTGGGACAACACCGTCCGAGACAAATGGTGCGGGTGATGGGACGAAGTGCGTGTAGTGTATGGGATCGGGCTTACGGGGTACGTTCCCTTTTCTCGCGGTGAGACAGCTGGTTAGAGTACGCGCCCTCTGTGCCTCGGCGCGAGCGGCAGCCTGCCATTCCGTCATGGTCTCCGGCATGGTTGTGTGTAGTATGCAAGCGCGTAAAATGGGGGTGGTGAGTCCTCGACGAAAGAACTCGATTGTCCCGTTTGCATCGCGGTGCCATCCCGCGACGTGGGCGAGCCGTTCGAACGTGGCGATGTAACTGTCGACGTCATCTCCGCTCATTGCGAGCGTCGTCAGTTGCTGGTACGCGTTGTGCTTGCTCAGCGTGTCTGTCCAGGCTGTCGTAAACGCGGTTTCGAATGTCATCCATAACTGTTCTTCGGTCTCTGCGACGGGGTTCGTCGCGCGAGTGGTGCTACTGTCGAGTTCTTGTTCCACCATGTTTACCCAGTCGTTAACGGCGGGACCGCGAATAAATCCGCACACGAGCCCGACGCGCGAAAACGGGTTGATCATGAGCTCATGGTTGCGGTTGGTACGGCGATACTGGCGAAATTCCCGAAGGAATTGTTCACTTTCTGTGCGGTTGCCGGTGAAAATGGTTGGTGCCGTGCCTTTGAGGGTACCCGTGAGTGGGGCAGCGGCCATGACGGGAGCGGTGATCGGGACTGTTGGGATTAGGCAATGGCACGGGTATTCCCGCGGGTATTGAAAACGTAACCCGTACCCGCCCCCGCACGGGTTACATACCCGCAATCGCGGGTACGGGTGCAGGTGCGGGTGTGGCAGGTGCGGGTGTGGGTACAGGTATGGTGCAGTGTTACACACACACACAGATCTGTATTTACATTTTAAGATACAAGCATAATCTACACATATCTACTAGTAGCTACAAGGCCCACACCCTTGCTGTCCGAATCGCGTCGCCGTCGTGTCGTGTTGTTGTGTCACCGTGTCATGTTGTCGTGTCGCCGTGTCGTGTCGTCGTCGTCATCGTGTCATGTCATGTCGTCATCGTGTCGTGTCGTGTTGTCGTCGTGTTGTCCGAGTCGCCGTGTTGTGTTGTGTTGTGTTGTCGTCGTGTATTGCCGTGGTTGTGTGTTGTCGTGGTCGATGGTCGTGTGTTGTCGTGATCATGGTCGTGTGTTGTTCTTGTTGTCGTATGTTGTAGTCGTCTTGCTGTTGTCGTTGTCGCATTGTCGCAGGCCGCGTTGACGGTTGCCGCTGCCTTGCCGTTGTCGTTGGTTAGTCATCACTGGTTAGGAGGAGTGAACAAAACCGGCAATCACCCCGGGCCGGGTGTAACGTTCCACCGGACGTTCCTTCTTGCGCGCTGGGCAAGGCTACTAGCGGGACCTAACGATCACAGAGGATGTCGACTTCACGTACTCGTTCGGCTACTAGCTCACAAGTGAGACGTAATAGCGTTACCCAAAGGATATGGACGGCGGTGATGGCCAGAAAGAGTAGCAGACGATCAAAGGCGATAGACAACCGACCAATGATGTAGAGGAGAGGAGTCGCGACAGACAGCCAGCGACGAGTGTAAGTGGGAAAGGAAGGGATAGCAGACAGCGGCAAAGGCAGCACACTGGAGCACAGCTAAGGACGATGGATAGGCAAAGAGGCAGACAGCCGTCTATTGCAATGCAGAGCCAAATGAACCAACAGCCAACGAATGGCAGTACAAATGGGTGGACAATCCAAGAAGTCAAGCTTAGGTCTTCAGCGACCATAAGCCTCTCTACTTATACACGTCCAAGGAGGTTTGAACCCCAGCTTGGAACTCCGAAACCCTAGTATACAGATCCTAGGAATGAGTCACAACTACGTCAGAGATAAGAGTCAGCCAATGGCGTTACGAGCTCATGGCACGAGTCAGAGATAAGGAAACATGAGGCATACAGCCATCAAACACGAGGCAATCTAGATCAGTCCAGACACAATCGATAACGAGTCACAAACACGAGGCGTTCTAGGCCGGTCCAGGCACAAGCTCATCTGGACCCATCTGGTGCGGGTCTAGCCAGGTCACGTGCCAGGGTCACGTGACGGGCGGGCGCTAAGATCACGTGCGCTACTCCCAGTATTCTGGATCACTTCGCTGAGCGCTTCTGGGTTCGTAGTAGTATTGCGTGGGAGACTTAGCTCGTTCGTGGGCATGGGCAGCCACAATCCTAACCACTTCGGCTTCTTCTTCCACGTATTCTTCTGCGCTTTTCCTCCTAGCGGTGTTCGGGGTCTTCCTGTGGGGTGTTCGAGGGACGGTCGAAGGCGAAACCGTAACACCGGGCACATTGCGAAAGGTTACTTCCCACGCTTTAGGGAACCGTGACGCGTGACTTAGCGAATCGACCTCGCTTCCAACAACTACAGTACCGCAACGCCTCCAGCTACTGCAACGCCGGCGGCCAACAACACCAGCACCACAAGAATGGCAACTGGCAAGGTGACAACGGCGATTCAACCACGCCAGGGCGCTGTCCGACTCAACCCCGACAACGACCACGAGTCCATGAAGACGACGACAATAGCGCATCGCAACGTCGAACGACCACGACGACGATGACAGACGACAACGCGAAAACAACAGCAACGATACGAAGATGGCCATGGCGGCGGCGGCAACACGAAGACGACTACGGTGACACGAAGACGACCACGGTGGCGACGAAGACGACCACGGTGGCGACAACGACGACATGAAGACGATCACATCTCGGACGACGACGACCACCACCACCACCACCACCACGGACGACAGACGACAACTCAGATGACGACGACTCGGGCGACGACGACGACGATGGCGGCGGCGGCGGGCAGTCACACAGCGACGGCGCAGCGGGCTTAGTTACTTCAAGTTGTTTAGTAGTTAATAGTATTCTTGCTAGTAGTATGGTAATGTCAATGTTAAGTTATACATTCCGGGTCACTTCCTGTGGGTAGTAATACGGGTGGCGGGTCAGCTGAGCTGCCACCCGTACCCGTACCCGTCCCAACCCGTAGCTGTGACCCGTGCGGGTCACCCGAACCCGTGCTGTTGCCTAGTTGGGATTGCGTATGTGGTGAAGACGTTGACGGGCGGTATGTATGTTGCGATGACTGCTTGGGTGAGCTCTTCAAGGGTCTGTTGTGGTTCGGCGTCTTCTTCGATGAGGGTAGTATCTACGTGGATGGGGGTTAACTGGCGGAACGCGGTGGTTAACTCAGCGACGGGGTCTTCGGTGTCGACGTTTTCTGTCAGTTCTGTTGCGGGGTCGACTGGTGTAGGGGCGATCGCGGGCGGGAGATTTTCAGGGTTTTCGGTGTCGGTGTCAGACCACCAGCCGAAGCCGAGGTCGTTGTTGCGGGGGATCTTGAAAGAGCTTTTGGTGACGAAGTCGTCGTCACGTTTCTCCAAAATGTGCCAACGGTGGTTGATGAACTCGACGTAGAAGGCGTGCCCGTTGATGTGGGCTCGGTAGCCTTGTCGCGTGTCTCGGTGTGCGTAAGCCCAGTAAGCTTCGCCTAGTACATGTGCGGGGAGGTCGTTAGACCAACGGTGTGTGACTACGACCCAGGAATCGTTGTCGGGGATGTCGACAGTTAGACTAGCCACGGTGCTCGGACTGTGCTAGTGAGACGAGAGGTGCACGCGGGGCAGCACGGGGCTGGAGTGGTGCTGAGACAACAAGAAGTACGCGCCGGCTGGCCGTACTGGATGGGACGCGGGACTGGAGCTAGACTGGAAGTACGCGCTGATTGAGCCGCACTGGAACTAGAGCTGGACTGGAACTAGAGCTGGTAGGCGGGACTATACACCCGCGGTAGTTGGGATCTGAGTCTAATGTTACGATCACCCGGATCGTCTGCGAGTACTCAGCTGGATCTGCGCTTAGTGGGCCGGTCCGGGCGCTGCCGGTGCTTAGCTAAGCTTGAAAGCGGACTTGACTGTTGACCTTTCACTCCAACAACTAGCTTTGTGGGCTATATTATTAGGAGACTCAGATGCTGATACATGGTACAACTATCACTTTATGTAGCGGTGCGACTGCCGCGCTATGCCAAGTCAAGTGAAAGATAAAGTGAACTGTAAGGGAGCACACTCAACCTAACGTGGAGACAAGTCACGCGCTAAACGTACAGTCACAGTGGAGGGGACAGGAACGTGGAGCCTTTATGCAAGGACTCAAACTGTCAGTGATCACACTGTGGCACGCTGAGTGGAGAACCAAGAGGACAAGTTAACATTGGAGATGTGAGGAAGTACAAGGGGAATACGCACCTGAGTGGAGAACCAAGAGGACAAGTTGGTTCCACTCAGGACACTACAGGGGGGTTTATATACACTACTGGGGCTGAGCTTGAACTGAGTCTAAACACTATTACTAAGTGTACAGTAAGACTCCATGACTCAGGAGCTGACGCGTCGTGTCTATTAATAGCGTTTATCTATTGTGCTGACTGAGGCACTAGTCATTGCGCTTACGAGTGGCTCCACTTGCTGAGTAACTCCTAATACAGCGAGTAAGCGTAAACTACTAAGCTTGGGCTGGATCCTTCTAGACCCTTCCAGAACCTTCCATCCTTATCTCCCAATCATATGAGTCCGTCTAACTAAGGGATACTAATCCCACGATCACATGCACATGGTGGCAAACACATGTGACTGACGAATACCTCTGTACTTCGGCCCTTCATATCTTCACCGAATAAATCCGTATAAATACAGAAAAATAGGGAAAATAATACGCGTCCATGACATCACCCCCCTTCTTAAGGGTCGACGTCCGCGTTGGCCTCTGTATACATGTGAGGAGACTGCCAAGGCAAGGACGCGTAAATGAGAGCTGCTATTTTTCTAGGTGCTCCCGGGTTTAAAGAGTGGAACTCTTTAAGTCTTTCCGGGGCATGCGCTAGGTTTTTAGCAGGTTCCCAAGTGTCCTCGCCCTCTCCGTAGCCCTTCCAGCGAACTAGGTACTTAAGAGTACGACCAAAGAGTTTTGAATCTCTTATATGGTCTACTTCGTACTCTTCTTCCCCTTCAACTGTGATGGGTTCAGGTGGAGGTGGCAAAAGCCCGTTGACTTCGTTTCCCTTGTAAGGGGAGAGGCAGTCTACATGAAATACATCATGGATCCGTAATGCAGGGGGGAGTGCAAGCTTGTAGTCGACGTCACTTCTGACTTCAGTGACTTCAAATGGGCCTAGCTGTTTTGGGCCCAATTTGGACGACTGCTGGTGTATCTTTATTTGCTTAGCTTGCAACCAGACTTTATCCCCGACGTTAAAGGCATGTGGCTTGTGCCTTCGTTCAACGTCTGTCTGCATTCGCCGTTTACTTTGGCGTAGAGCTGCCTCTGCATCCTTACGTGAAGAAACTAAGTGTTGAAGACGCTTATCGAGCGTTGGAATACCAGTTGGCCTACCAGCCGGAATTGTGAAATCAGGTGTGTAGCCATACAGCAACTCGAAGGGTGTGTGACCCGTAGCCGAGTTAAGTCTGCTGTTGATTACGAATTCCGCGGTAGGGAGCAGGTCTGCCCAATCATCCTGCCTCTTACTAATGAACAAGCGCAAGTAGACTTCTACTTCCTGATTTTTGCGCTCTACCTGTCCATTAGCTTGAGGGTGATAGGCTGTAGTGAGACCTGCGTCTATCCCTAGTCGCTTATAAAGTGCCCGCATGCTCCTTGCAGCAAACTGGGGTCCTCGATCACTAATGATTTTGAGGGATCCCGTGCAAGGGGAAGACTTGTTCAAAGTAGATGGATGCTACCCCATCAGCCGTAATCTGAGAAGTCACTGGAAATAGATGGATCTGTTTCGTATAATGATCCACTATGTTAAGGATCATATCCTTTCCACGTGACATAGGCAGAGGGCCGATTAAATCGATCCCAATTAACTGCCATGGACCCTCAGGTACTTCTTGCGGCTGAATCGTAGCTTTGGGGTGCAGATCTTTGCGATAGCGTTGGCATCAATCGCATCCTTCTACGTATGAACTTATGAAGCCTGCCATGCGTGGCCACCAATAGTAGCGACTAACTAACTCTATGGTTCCGTTTTTACCGGGATGTCCTGCGATCATTGTATCGTGGCATGACTTTACCACGTCCCTTCTAAGGGCTCGATCATTTGGGACATATAGCTTTCTGCGGTGATAAACGAAACCGTCTTCTTCTTCCCACAGCGCAACTCCATCCGTAAGAGCCTTGGGAGCGGTCTTTTGTAAACTTTTAAGACCCTCTATAACTTCGGCTTCTTTAATGGATGCGAGTTTGATGCGGCTGCCAAGGGAGTCCACTTCTGGGCGGAAGTGTGCTTGGGCGGCATTGAGGAAATGCTTAGGTTGTAAAACCTGAACCTGGCGGTTATCCTCATTGTCCCTGACGTGGTCTTTGGAAAATCTACTGAGTGCGTCAGCTTGCATAGAATCTCCTTTCTTGTAAGTGATCTTAAAGGCGAAGCGACTTAAATATAATGCCCAGCGTGCTTGCCGGCGATTTAAGTCTTTCATGCTTGCCCACCATTCCATGTTCTTATGGTCGGTGATCGCTTCAAAGGAGATGCCTTCGAGGAAGTGTCTCCAGTCCTCTAAGGCTCTGATTAAGCCTAGCATTTCTCTGTCGTAGATTTCGTAGTTGCGCTCTTCTTTGCTCATTGACTCTGAACGATACGCAACGGGGTGCCAAAGACCGTCTGGGTACTTTTGAGTAAGTATTCCGCCAGTAGCAAATCCTGAAGCATCTGTTTCGACGCGAGTAGGGAGGTTTGGATCGTACACCTTTAAATAGGTTCTTGAACGAAACGTCCCTTGAAGATCGTCGAAAGCTTTCTGCTGTTCAGAATGCCAGTGCCATGGAGTATCCTTCTTCGTGAGGTCATGTAAGGGTCGGGCGATAGCCGCGAAGTCCTTAATGAATCTACGATAGAAGTTGGCGAACCCAACGAATGCTCTCACTTCTTTGAGATTCGTGGGTGTAGGCCACTCCCTTACTGCAGAGACCTTGCCAGGGTCCATCTGCACTTCTCCGGGACGGATAATCATCCCTAAGTACTCCATTTCACGTTTCTCGAAATCGCATTTCTCAGGTTTGAGATAGAGGTCGTAGTTTTCGAGCCTTCTGAGCACCTCGCGTACTATCTTTGCGATGGTGGTTAAGGTCTCGACTATAGATGAGGATATCATCCATATAAACTGCGACTTCTCCTTCTGCGATGAGATCCGCGAATATTGCGTTCATGAGGGCTTGGAAGGTTGCGGGGCTGTTGGTCATGCCAAAGTACATTACTTTTGGCTCAAACAGTCCGCGGTTGGTGACAATAGCACCCTTCCATTTGTCTCCTTCTCGGATTCGAATATTATGATAGCCCCATCGAACGTCAAACTTTGTGAAGTACTCTGCTCCTTTCAACCGGTTGATGATAGTCAGCTGCGAGTGGAAGTGGATATCGGTTCTTAATAGTAATTTTATTAAGACGGCGATAATCCTGCACTAGACGGAGCTTTCCGTCTTTCTTTTTGATAAAGAATACTGGGAGAGGCCATCGGTGACTTAGATGGGACCAGGTATCCTTTTGCAACATGCTCGTGCAGGAATTTGTCGAGTTCCACTTGCTCGCTGGGTGACATAGGGTACGTCTTGATCTTCCAGTGCTTGACTGCATCTGGTTCGAGATCTATGGCGTGGTCCCATGGTTGATGCTCGGGGAGCCTCTGGGATTCTTCCTCAGAGAAGACTTTTGCGAAGTCACGATAGTGCTTGGGCACCATTTCTTCGAAGGTTTTCTTTGGCTTAGCTGCAGTAGCTTTCTCGGCTATCTGCTGACTATATGTAAAGCCTGCCAAACAGAAAACTTCATCCTGGGCCGTGTCTAGCACTTTCTCCGCAAGGAGACGGCGGCGTTCCATGCGGTTTGCCATAATGCGCGTCACCTCTATCTCAAGTTCCGGTGGCGCTATTTCAGCGGTGGAATTGAGACGCATTGTGCCTTCCTGCCAATCTATTTCCGGGTTCCGTAATCTAAGCCAGGGTAGTCCCAAAATGACGTTCTCTGGGCCAAGGGAAGTGACTAAGAAGTCATGACTTTCTTCCGTCGGTCCAACTTGGAGATTAAGTCTAACTTTGTGGGTGATACTACCGGCTTCATTGAGCGTCCTGTCTATGTTATAGAGGATAATGGGATTCTCAAGGGGAACCTGGAACATTTTGTGGCGGTCAGCGTACTTTTTGTCGAGGAACAACGAAGTTGCCCCCGAGTCTACCATTGCTGCTACTTTTACAGTACGATGACGTCCTTTTAAATACACAGAAATATGAAAATGTGATTTTTTATCTTTTGTTTCGGGAATAATAGTTGAAGACAGTGCTGCATCAGAAATCATCACGTGCGGCATTGCTTCGAGAAAGGGTGGAGCAACAGGAACACTACATATATTGTTCATCTCCGAGGCAGATGTAGATGTGGAGGGGCCGAGAAGACAAGAAACGGAGCCGACACTACTATCTAACTTACAGGTAGAGGAAGAGATTGTATGAATTACAGGAGATGAGTCCGAAACGAGGCGGGAGCGTAAACATATGGTACAACTACAGGAAGCCGAGTCATCTACTGTAAATAAGGGGCCAGACGCAGCTCTGCTGGTCCCTTGCACTAAAAAGCCGCTTTGAGCGATTCGATCTGCTCTTGCTGCTTTTTCACCATCTCCATCAATTTGGCTACGTCTACCTGTGACGTCTTGGCCAGAGAGGTGCTTGAACTGGAGGAGGCGGATGCTACCGCAGTATTTGAAGAGGACGGTGGACTAGGGGAGTCCGTTGCTGCAGCCTTAGCTTTAGCTGGCTTCCCCATTTTCTTGGTCATGCAGACGGGTGCACGGTGACCGACTCTTTGGCACCAGTTGCATACGTCTCGTTCGTGATTTCCATCCTTCTTTGAGTGTTCTGTTGACCCACACCCATAACACTTCCCCTTCATCCACGTCTGGTACTCTGCTCTAGTTTTTAAGATATCGGCTGGTCCCGGTTTCTTGCCTTGCTGACGCGTGGCGTCTACTTGCATGGCATCGGGATGGGCCGATGTAGGTGTAATGCGGGAGCTTTCACCCCCCTTCTCTGCTTTTCTGGCCCGCATGCGTTGATCGATGTCTTGCGAGGCCTTTCGCAGGTCTTTGTAATCTAGAGCTATTTTCCCCGTGAATGCGAGGATGTCCTTGATTTCCTCAGAGAGGCCATCATAGAACCGGGTGCATAGGTCTTCTTCAGACCACTTCGTCTGTCCAGCGTACTGGTCGAACAGGGATATATACTGGGTCACCTCCTTGCGACCTTGTTTTGTCTTTTTGAGCGCTTCTCGCGCCAACTCTGTGGTGTCCCGTGGACTAAACCTGAGGTTAAAAGCCTTGACGAAACCGGCAAAGGTTCCGCCAAAGGGCGATCCACCTTGATTTGCCTCTTCCAGATATGGAAGGGCCCAGGTTTTAGCGTCCCCTTCCATAAGGTTGAGGGCTGCCGCGGTCCATCGACCTTCGTCAATGTACCACCTCTTGTCTGCATCATTCCATGTATTCATCGCATCTCCCACGGAGCCGGCCCAGTTATGGTAAGCGGCAAGGAAATGATGGGCTTCTGTAGAGTCGCCTTTCCCGTCCCAAGGCTTTGGGCGGGCCACTATGTCCTTCTTATTACCATTTGAATGGGGCCGGGCAGCGTGAGATGCGCCGACTGCCTGCGTGAGATCCTTGAACTCCTGGGCTATTACGCCCATGGCCAGGCTGAGTTGATGGATGAGGTCCAGACAATCCTGGACTGTGGGAGGAGCGGGTGCAGAACCCGAGGCGGTTGCGGATGTGGATGCTGTGGGGTCGGCCATTGCATCTAGTTGGGCCTGTCTCTCTTTTCTCTCTGCGTCTTCTTGTGCCTTTCGATAATTCTCTAGGAGAATTAGCTGTTCGTCAGGCGAGATATCGTCCCAATCTACTACTGAAGAAGCGAAGACTTTTTCACTCTTCGTGAGGGGAGGGAGCGCGAATTTGGAGTGAACTCCGCGAGGATACTGAGCTTGAGCCTGCTTGGCTTTCTGCCGACCGCTGGGAGCCACTGTGAGGTGGTGAAGGAGAGGGAGGGGGAGAGAGGCGTGGAACTAGTTCTGCTGCGAATGCGACCAACTGAGGAACGGTATACCCGGTTCCGTTAACTTCACCGTTTAGGCCGTAAAGCTCTAGGAGGCCGTAGTGATAGTTGGGGAATGAGTAAATGGCCTGCACGTATTGTTCTGCGAGGTTACGAGGGGGCAGTTCTAACTGGAATCCCTGGTAACGGATGTTGACACCGTCTTCGTCTATGAAGCTTTCGCCTGACTGGGCGAGGGTTTCTTGGGAGGAGGAGTGGGCGGAATGGAAAGAAGCTGATGACGACCCGTGTGTTGATAAAGATGGAGAAGGAGCACGCTCGTTGGTGATCTGAGGTGTCCTAAGTACGTGTAGCGATGCCAAAGCAGAGGCTTGATTACTAGGGGGCGTCGGGATTGGTGGGATGGAAGCTTGTCTCCTCCTAAAGAGACGGCGCAGACGAGTGTGAACGTTCGCGAATATACGAGGCAGGGTGGAAAATGGTGTGAAGGTGGATTTAAAGACGACGGGATACAACGAGCGCGATACGCTAACTCGAGGATGTGTGGAATGCCCTATCAAGCGAGACCAATACACAGTGATTGTTTCACACTGCGCGAGGCTGCGGCGATAAAGGAACACTCAGGAGTGGGGAAAGGATATGCGTAGAGCCACAAGGCTGTCTGCCTCAGTCTTCTCGACCTGTTGGCTGCCTCTCATGCCGAAGCGCTCTCAAACTTTTCTGTTTACTACGCGTACAGCTGTCGCAGGCTAGGCCTGGCTGGCTTCTCGTCCTACTGCAGCTTATCTGGCGTGGTGACCAGTTCTGCAGCAAGTACCCAAACGTTCTACTGTGACCAGATAGAACGCCTATAGGCAAGCACAATGTATGCCGATTCTACGGACACTACAGTTGTACCACAATAGCACAGAATCTGCTTACGGAGGTCCACAGGCAAAGAGTGAGGTGGATAACACAAGGGACTGATGGTCGTCAACCACCTAGAGGGAAAGATGATAAAGGAAATAAGAACTGGCGGGTGGGTAACCCGAGAGTGTGAAAGAGGAACTTGTCCTAATGTAGCGGTGCGACTGCCGCGCTACGCCAAGTCAAGTGAAAGATAAAGTGAACTGTAAGGGAGCACACTCAACCTAACGCGGAGACAAGTCACGCGCTAAACGTACAGTCACAGTGGAGGGGACAGGAACGTGGAGCCTTTATGCAAGGACTCAAACTGTCAGTGATCACACTGTGGCACGCTGAGTGGAGAACCAAGAGGACAAGTTAACATTGGAGATGTGAGGAAGTACAAGGGGAATACGCACCTGAGTGGAGAACCAAGAGGACAAGTTGGTTCCACTCAGGACGCTACAGGGGGGTTTATATACACTACTGGGGCTGAGCTTGAACTGAGTCTAAACACTATTACTAAGTGTACAGTAAGACTCCATGACTCAGGAGCTGACGCGTCGTGTCTATTAATAGCGTTTATCTATTGTGCTGACTGAGGCACTAGTCATTGCGCTTACGAGTGGCTCCACTTGCTGAGTAACTCCTAATACAGCGAGTAAGCGTAAACTACTAAGCTTGGGCTGGATCCTTCTAGACCCTTCCAGAACCTTCCAGAACCTTCCAGAACCTTCCATCCTTATCTCCCAATCATATGAGTCCGTCTAACTAAGGGATACTAATCCCACGATCACATGCACATGGTGGCAAACACATGTGACTGACGAATACCTCTGTACTTCGGCCCTTCATATCTTCACCGAATAAATCCGTATAAATACAGAAAAATAGGGAAAATAATACGCGTCCATGACACTTTACTTATACTGTACAATACTGGATTTTCTGTACTATTTTCTAGAGGACACGCAAGTGCCAGCACCTCTATGTGCTGTCAACCCTCTGCCCTGTGAGTCACTGAAACATGAGGCCATGCGCTGGCAGTCACGCTGGCAATCCAAGAACAATCAGATAATAAATCTAGAATGAGTCTGGCCACATCTGGAACAAGAACTAAAGCAGAAATCGAACATTTGGGGGAAGTGTCACGTGATTGTGACATCATGGATCGGCAGGGGTTCTTGGCATCTGAGTTGAGGACTGATGAGGCAGGGGGGTGGCGTGATCTCAAGAAGGAAGAAATCCGGGAGGTCGTTGCGGTGGAGTCGAGTGGCACGGGAAAGAGGATGGATTCCGATCATGATGGGTTCGCACAGCAACGAAGGACAACTCACCGATGAGTGAGTCATCAGCGATGAGTCAGACGATACCGGCAGCAGACATGGGGGCAGACTCAAATTCGCAAGGTAGAGAGAGCTGGCTGACAGAAATGACTTGGATGACAGATTGGGTGACAGAGCGACAGAGAGTCGAACGTTGAGATCTCATTTCAGAGGCAAAAACTCAGGAGTCGAAGATGAAAGGAGAGGTGCCGCGCCGCGCAGGCGAATGACCAGGAGGGAGCGGTAGTGCACATGGGGACCTCCGAGAGGATCACAGACACCGACGTGGACTCAGGCTGATCGTCTGTTGTCGATGTCACCAGGGAGGGCAGGCATTTGAAATCCGACTCGATGGAAGGCGGAGGTGATGTGGACAAGATTTCGGGGTCACTGTCGGGAAGGAGGAGTGATCAAAGTCAAAGACGCGGGCTCGGGCTCGAACTCGGGCTGATCAACTATTGCTAGCTCAATGTTTGAGACAGAAGACGAAGAATGGGGCGTGGACGCGAACTCGGGAACATCATAAATGGTCAGGGAAGTAAGTGTGGAGGTCGATGGCAGGGAAAGGGAAATCGGAGTGATCAAGAGTGCACACAGGTTCAGGCTCAAGCTGATCTTCCATCACCTAGGTAGGCACTGAAAACCAGATGAAATTGGAACCGTGGAAGAGACTGTGGGCATGATTGAAGGCAGGTGGAGAGTGGATAAGAACATCGTTATCAGCTAATGCAAGTGAGCGAGTATGAGACGGGGTAGAAGTACCAGAGAGTGGAAGTGAGGGTAAGGTGTGAAGTGCGAGTGTTGGTGGCTTGGTCCACGGGGCTTCGTAGATCAGCAGGGCTCCCTAGCGTCCAAGTTGAGGGATTGATGAAGCGAGGGCCGGTGTGACTCCAAGAGCAGAGGAAACTGAGCCAATTGGGGGTGTTGGGGTGACTTCACTAGCTGAGGACCGTGATTATTGCCCTGCTGTCTATAGAGAATTTACTAGACTGAGTTATGTCAACTCTCTTGGTCCAGTGGTAATGTTCTGAATTACTCACTGCTGTACAACATGCACTGCGTTCGAATCCATAGTAATGCAGTTTATTAATAAATGTACCACCTCTCCGTAAGACTTGTAAGCAAGCTTGTAAGATCAAAATATATTGGATAGATGATCAGCCAATTCAAAAAAAAAAAAAAAAGGGTTATTGGGAGTGACAATATCTGAATAGTTTTTCCAATCATTTGTCCTTTAGATTATAATTAGTTATAAGCCCCTTCCAAATCACAATAAATGACAGTACACTCATACACATAGAAGTACTTGAAACCCCTAAATTTGATTATAAGTGCCTATGACACTAGGAAAAACTGTAATTGATCACCGAAGATTTCGAATTTCAGGGCACCATGATAATCACTTAGATCAATTGCCAATCTGGGGTCCAATTGCATCACTTGTGGCAATTATAATTACTTATAATTACTGATAAATTCCTTGGTTATTTGCTGATGCCCGTGTATGTAATGACGAATCAACGCCCTTCCAGTCAATATGATAGACGCACAAGATACATGTCTTGGCTTGTGTCTTGGATGCTTGCTTGGTCCACCTCGTGACCTTCGTGACTTGAAACAACGTGATTCATTTGTCAGTAAGTTACAGTAACGCAATGATGGTCAGGTATCTTGGCCTTGACTCGGATCACTGGCATGATGTGCCCCCCGCTGACAGCTGTAGTGCTCAAAACAGGCCCGTCAATATATGAAGCAAACCTACGATATGTGAACCTCGGCCACTCAGACCCCGATTACCTGACGGCTACTCAGATCACCTGGGCCTAGTGTTGCCGAAGTCCGGTCCGGAACTTCGGTCTGAACGCGAACGCCCGAACCGAACGGCAACGTTCAGTTCCAGTTCCGGTTCTGGTTCAACACTACTGCCTCCGGTCCGGTTCCCCGTTCAGGAGCAGCTGGGACGTCCTGAACGCGTTCGAACATCATAAGTAGGAGTACTTCTACCTTACTTTCTTTGAGCTTTATAAAAAAGATTACTGCTGAACGCCCCTTCTCAAGCTTCTCAGTTTTTACGATACATTAGAGTGATATATTAGATTGCAGTCCTGCTGATGATCTACATTTGTATCAACAAATCTACAGACCCGTCATCATCGTCGTCGTTTCCGTTCACATCACCATCGCTGCCATCGTCGTCGCCTCCGTCACCGCTGCCTTGCGGTCATCATCATCACCATTGCGATTGTGACTGCGGTCGTCTTCATTGCGCGCATTGTCGTCGCGGTTGTTGCCTCAGGTTCACGGTTGTCACGGTTGTCGCATTGCGGTTGTTGTGGTCGCCATCGTGGTCGCGTCGTCATCACTTCGTCATTTTTCGAGTCGCAGTCGTGGTTGCGTCGCCGTAGCTGTCAGTATTGTGGTGTCAGGGTGGCAGTGGCTGGGGCAATTGCTGCGATGACCAGTGGGGTAGTGGCGGTTGGGTAAGACGGGGTTGCCAGATAGGTGGGTCGTTGCGGTGGTGGCTGCCAGCGGCGAGTGATGGATGGCTTGCATGTGTGAGGGGAGGGGACGGTGGCAGCGTTGTGGCTGCCGTTGTCCTGCATCGTTCGAGATGAGATAGAAACGAATAAAAATACAAAATAAAAACTTATCTAAACCGTCTGTGGGTCAAGTGGGAAGTGGCTATGGCAGTGGCATGGAGGTTGCACCGTACACGCAATGCGGGGGCAGATACGGTGGGTGGGGTATGTAGGCGGATGCAGCGAGTGGCCTGTGAATACCCACGCCGAGTGAGTGCAGATACCACAGGAAGCGCTATGAGGTGAGGACGAGGGACTTGGTGAACTTGAAAGAGAAGGAAAAAAGGGCGAGGGGGCCAAAGTGTTTTCGCGGACCCTCGTTGTGGTGGCGGTCTCCGCACGCACCACGACAGTGAGGAGATGACAAGGGTGACGATGCCAACTCAGTTTGCATAAAGTGACTCTAAAAAAAAAAACCAAAGTCGTTGATATACGTTGATACGTTGATAGGCCGATCGTGGGAATTGTTTTTCTCGTTCCGATATAGTAATCAATAAACCAACCTTCCGTATAGTACAGTACCAAGTTGTTATTCATCCACTGCCTCACAGCCACCGCCCTGCACCACACTTCACCACATTTATTTTTGTACAGGAAGATGAAGAGAGCAATGATGACGTTGGGCCCATGCCCATGCCAAAAGGTGCCCACAGTCAACCCAGGCATGAAAAAAAAAAACGAAAAGGTGCGTGGAGATGCATTGCTCATCGAATGCTCCTGAGTACAGTTTTCGCCTTTCGTATAGTCCTTCTGTAGAACACTCTTCCTGGACCATCTTCCGAACACAGATAGGTACCACAAGAGGGTCTTGCATCATGATCGCGACATGGTCAACTTTGTGTTTGTCCACATGGTGCGTCCCATTCTACACCATGCAAACGTAGGCTCATGCCGCCAAAAAAACAATGCGACAGCACAGACTTCATCACCATGACATCTGTTGATGGTCATTTGAAGCTGTGGAAAAATAGGAAACAGGCATAGAGTCCGTCAAGCACTGTCGTGCGCATATGTCGCCCATACTTGGCATTTCTGCAAGCACGGACGGGGTGCTGTCTGCGAGCGTGGCAGAGGAGGGAAGTGCAAAAGTTTTCGACGTCGTCAATTTTGGTTGCGTGTACCCGTCGTGTACCATACACGTTCTCTAAACCCTCACTGCACTCGAAAGACATGATCAACATGATTAAACTCACGCTGAAAGCTTGCTGCTGGGTACATCGGAGAGGCAAGCGCAGGGCATCCTCGCCGTGTATGTGCTTTGCTGGTATTGTTTTTGTCACCATGCGATACTCATGACTTGTTAGCTCAGAGCAGAATTCTGGGACTATTCGACTGTATGATGGCCTTGGAGATGGACAACCACTGGAGACTGGAGAATCTGCACTGATTCCCCATCCACTTGATGATGGTGCGCCTGCGGCTACCAGAAGCCCAGACCCCAACAACGAAGACGAAGACCTTGACGACGATGGCAACACATGCCAGCACTCTGTCAACACGACAACACGACCCGGCCCATCTGCACCCATGGCGGTGATGACGACGACAGGGCACGCCTGTGACTGTCGAGAAGCCCTTTCACTAGCTTCTCACCAGTTCGACGTCCAGCACGACCATCGAATGCAAGAACTCAAGCCTCGATATTGCTCCTGAAAGAGCACTTTCTTGTACAACTGCTTGCCAGTGATCTCAATGAGGATGATCATTTTCTGTTGGACATTGACAACAATGCTAAACAGTCTTGGGAATCGAAGTCTGAAGTGCGTCGTCAGTGGTTTCTTCACCCTGAATCTCTGCACTTGGGTCATTTCCTTCCCTAGTGCTCACCTTGGCTATACCCCGTGCAACAACCGCAGCCTCAGCGGTGGCAACAGACACAGCAAAAGGGCGATGTTACCTGCACCCTGAACTGCCACTGAATGGCTCAACCCACGCACGGCCAAAGCCTCGCGGCCATGGGCTTACTTAAGCACGACCGCGACCCAGCAACAGCACGTCTCGGGAGCGTGCGGAACCTCAGCGGCCATGATTGGCGTGCCCTCACCCCTAGCTGACTTGCGCTGTCCGGGTGGCTTGTCTTAGGCGATGACACTCGGACGCAACGGCATCTACATCTATGTTGATGATGGTGACACGCTCCATGCACTCTGCCGAGTTTACTGCCCTGTCGTCGATCTCCATGTCGTGCCCACAGTCACTGGCAACGGGTACGAGTATCACCACAAGAAAGGAAAATATAGGACAAAAAAAAATGTTAGGTCCATCTCACACATTCGCGTTCATCCCAGCGATGATGACCTCACCCGCTGCTCGCATGGCCATCGACGCCCTCCAACTCAACATCAAATTCCCGCTTTTCCTCGTCATTTCACACAGGTACGTTCAGGTCCATTCTGCGCTACCAGTTCGTCTTCCGTTTCTCAACTGCTCTCTGCAATGTGCCTCGAACAGCAAGGCCCTGTATGGCAGCGTATGGACGTCCCACCTGAATTCGCCACGTGCACCAACCGCCAGTCTCCATGGTCCCTCCAATCGTGCGGTTACATACAGGACCCTGAATCCCCACTGCTGCCACGACCACCCTTCGCCTGCCCGGATTGCTTTGGGGCTGCTATACACACCTCATGAGCCACCAAACGCCGCTGCCCCACCAATGCAGGGTTGATGCTGTCTGCCCAAACCATGACGATTACGGTGGCAACGACGATGATGACAGGGCCATGGCAGGAGTAGCTAGATTTACATAGTATATTCTGCATGTAGTAGCTAGTAGACGTTACTATGAAAAAAAATATCCACATAGTTCAGCATTCAAATGTGAACTGAATGCACCCGAACACGTTCAGGAGGTTCAGGTCTGGTTCAGGTTCAGGTCCGGAAAATTGGACAAAGTTCAGGTTCAGGTTCGGCACTGGGGGGGCTTGAACTGCACTGAACCGAACTTTGGCAACACTACCTGGGCCGGCTTTTTTTTTCCGTGGCAAGTCTGATTCGACATCGACATCGACCACCCCCACCTCTCGTCCTCCTCGCCCTTCTCAAAGGCACATGATGCAGCCCCCTATCTATACCTGGCTATGAGCGTGGCGATCAGTTCGCATACGG
This sequence comes from Lactarius sanguifluus, assembly GCA_021527775.1. Taxonomy (NCBI): domain Eukaryota; kingdom Fungi; phylum Basidiomycota; class Agaricomycetes; order Russulales; family Russulaceae; genus Lactarius; species Lactarius sanguifluus. Next base: position 26,683 of record JAKEYF010000556.1, read on the forward strand.
GACTTTTGAAACCATATTCTCAGTCCGTCCCCCCTTCCTGTGCGTGACAGGTTATTTATCTGGCGAGTTGCTCACCCACACTCATCTACGCAGCGCCCAGCTCCCATGTGTTCTTCATTGCCTTCCGGCTGGGTTCGTCCTGCCCCGTACGATGTAGGGCTCCTTCGTCTCTTACTTCCGCCAATACCAATACTGGTACATGCGTCTGCAGAGGCCCATCGGCATCAGCAAGCGACACTCGCTTAATTTTTTGCTTATTTGAGAAATAAACCACATAAGTCCTCCTAAATGGAACTAAGCGAGCAATAAACCGATTTCAGATCAGGTGCCTTTTAAGGCGAGTAAGCAAATAAGTAGATTCAATTCCTTAAATCGCGCTTGATTTTAACTTATTCACGATTGAATCATGGCTTACTCGACCTTATTTATTAAGTACATGGCTTATCATTCAAGACAATGTATATTTTAGAAAAATACGGTACATGGTACATGACGTGCGACGAGACAATGCCCACGCCGGCATATTTGCTCCAATACTCCACAGTGGTTCCATCGTCCCTCTCCACAAAGGATGCCAGGATTGGCCCTGGGTGAGTGTGGTGGCAGGTAGCGGGTTGCGCGATGGGAACGACAGTATGTTGATGTTTGAGATGATCACCAGGACTGGACAGCTCATCACGCTGGATGGGAACTCGTACAGTGAATGCATCACTGCTACAGGAGCTGCTGTGTGTGTGGAGGCGACACCAACAAAACAGTGAGTCCCAAATCCCTGAGGCAGCGGTGTCAGCAACAGGGAGAAAAGGAAGCATTGCTGGAGTTTGCATGAGGTGTGCGTGATGCCGTGTCCAAGCATCGACACTCGCCATCGAGCTGATATTGCAAAATATGAGTTAAAAAATCAAAAAGGAAAAGAAATAAGAACCTTGTCTTGTGGATGACGTCGCACAGCGGGCTGATTTGAAGCTGATTTGACAGTTTGGGGCAATGACGACAGGAATATTGAGGTTAGTCAGAAGAACAGAAAAGTCATAATTTATGAAACATACTTTGTGGCCGTGACAACCAGGAATAGGTTGGAGTCTCGTCGTCAACCTGCGAGATTGGGAAGCCTGAGCAGACACCTGCCCCGGTGCCTGTGAACCCCTCAGCCTGGCAATAATGTTGCCAGCGTAAGCTTGCTCGAAGTGGTGCAAAAACTGATGTATCATGGTAAGCGTGCGCAGCAACAGTTGGGTAAGGTCCTTACAGAGTACAGGGGAGATCCTTGAGCAGCATGGGTAGCGGGCCACTTGTCACATCAGCAAGAACCTAGACAAAAAGAAATCAGAAGTATGATTAAAGAAACGATGACATACCAAGTCAACGAAAACAGCTTTATGCAAAGCTCAAGGGCCAGCTAGTCAACTCAATGAAGCCACGTTCACGAGTGGGTTTTTTCGAGATGGTCGAGAATTGAACTCCGTCTCAAACGCACTGGTGTGATTGGCTCGGTTACTTGTTGAGGTCTTTGTGTTTGCTTGATCGAACTTCGTGCACACAACATCTGTTTTTTCACCAAGTCGAGCGTCCGCCGCTGCGTTGTGGTTAGCTCAGGCTCCGAGTCTGCGCCCGAAATCACTCGTGTTTTCGGTCTTTCAGTCTTCGGTCCGGCATTGTGTGGCTCAGCTGCCATTTTGGATTCGACGGCGTCGCACCTCCTCCCACGTCTTCCCCATCTCTCTCGCCTCATACAACACACACACTCCTCCTCTCGCTCGTTATTTCCTTCGCCATCGCTCACCTTCGCCTCACGTCGCTATGGACGCTGACGCCGACCGCCTCGCAAATGGCCTGTAACACTCGAAGACAGGCCGTGCGTCACCCTCAGTGCATCACTCTCAATACCCATCCCTTTGAAGCTTCGCTTGTCCACGCCGTCCCTTTTGTCTTTGTGTGCCCGTTGTCGTCAGCCTCGCGCTGGCCCCTATCGTTTGTTGTTTTTATTCGGCTCTTTTGTCTTCGTTTCGGCCACTCGTACCTTACCGTCTCGTCTCCTCCGTCCCTATCGTCTCCACCCGCGTTCCGTCTCGTTTCCTCCCCCTACCTATGCCACCCTTCTCCTAATTACACTCCTTCTTATTTACTTCTTACTGGCTCGTTTGTAGCTACAGTTCTGTCTGTATTTAAACCCCCCTAATCCTTGCTGAATACACAGTGCTCGATTGCCCCCCTCCTTCTCTGCGTGACTATCCCGGAATTCGTAATCTCGCTGCTCGATCTCGTCTCGATCTCGT